>JAODAL010012605.1:0-94682 GCA_025379985.1 Phyllomedusa bahiana
CCAAAAAAGACTTTAACAGTGGGGTTCGATTTATCACAGTGTGGATACAAGTTTTATACAATCAGTTTGGAATCATGACAATAAAAATAAGTGGCATACAGGGATACAACATGACTTACTTTTTGTAAGTCCAACAAAGGGAATTGTTTCTCTACTGCTTTTGTGCTTTTGAATCCCAGTGTGGTTACTGTCCCTCACAGGCTTCTCTAAATAGGTTTCAAATGACGATGTAGACCTGGCAGTTCTCGTTGTTTCACTCTGAAAGGCTTGCATTGTACAAGAAAAAAAGGATTATTATCACATACAGGTTTTTAAGGCTTTCTGTAATATTGAAGTCACTTTAGAAAGTCCCTAAGTAAAAGTGGAAATAGTATGATTGATGTTCATAGGCAATTTGTCAAATCACTAAGAAAAAACACATTATGTAAAGCAATTTTATTTGTCTTGTTGCTTATATTTTTCTCTTTTACAAACTTAGAAAAATAAAACAATATCCAGACAGTTTTGAAATTTTTTCCACGGCACTAGTTTTTGCCACGAACCTCAGTGGGAGGGGGAGGACCAGTTTGAAATACATGCAACTTTTCTGACAACTTCTATTTAAATTTTTAGGGGACATGAAATGACAACTCCCCACAATTTTGGCGTTTGGAATCTTCCACTGTGTCTAGGAGAAATTATGTTCTATAGTTTAATAGATCAGACTTTTACGGATGCAGCAATACCAATTTTGTGTTTGTTTTTTTTTTATTTGAAAAATGGCAAAAGGGGTGATTTGAACTTTTAATTTTTTTTTTTTCTACTTTAACATTAGTTTATGCAGTCTATTACACTGTATAGACAATGCAATAGGGTGTACAAATATGGCGGTTTTACCACTTCCTGCCTAACCATTTTACACTAGTTTAATTTAGTGAGATTTAAATATTATTTATGAGAGATAAGAGACTTAGCACAGCGTATAATAATAAGGCCATGTTCACACGGCTTAAAATGGGCCGTAATTCGGTTCGTAATTACGCGCGGAAAGTGCGAAAAATTAAGGTAAAAACGGCCCAGTCTTTGGTAATCCACATTTTTCTAGAGAAATGGATTAAATCTCCCCTCCCCCAGCGAATCCACGGGGGGGGAGATAATTGACATGTGAAAATTTCCAGCGGGTATACGCGCCCTGTTTAAAGCAAGTCTTTGGGCCGGCGAAGTGCCGGCCCCCCGCACCCGCCCCCCCCCCGGCCAACGGAAAATTTCGGGGCGTAATTTTTTGTCCCAGTTAAGCCCTGTGAACATAGCCTAAGGTCCTAACTTTGGGAAAATTTTCCATGGGGTCGATTTATCATTTATACATCAGTTTTTGGGAAAAAGACAAAAAAAATAAATAGTATGCAACAATTTCCATTCTTTTAGTTGCTGTGGCCATGTTTGCTAAAGTGTCTAAATAATGCTAAAAAAATAAATTTCACTACATCACACAAAACACACACACACACAGGCCTGTAACCATGACAGTGACTTCCTGTTCAGCTAGAGAGAAAGAAAGCTTCAATATTTTTACAGATGGGATTCTTTACTGTAAGAGCGGTAAGTCTATGAAAGTTGCTGCCACCATAGGTTTTGATGGTAGATTTCTTAAACAAGTTGAAGAAGGGTTTAGATACTCGTTTTAAAAAAAATATAAGTTACGAGTATTAGAGTCTATGGAGATGGGATGTTGATCCAGTGATTCTTCCCTATTACCATATTTGGAGTCCAGGAGGAATTTTTCTACGTGCATGGGGAAAGATTGGACGTGATGGACCGGTGTCTTTTTCAAACCTTATCTACCATGTTAAACCCAGCCTCGGTTGACCCAATGTACTTTGCAACTAGTGCAGGAGTTGAGTCACAGAGCCATAGATAGGTGTTGGAATGGAACAAACCAGAGGAAAGGTTATCCGTGTTTTTGGTATAGTTGAACAGGTGTCATCCTTTAATACAGTTCTCCATGACCAGGGACAAAGACATTATCCATTATCCTGATGTAGAGGTGAAAAAGATGGGCTCTCGTCTACAAACTTCATTGTACTTTAAGCCCATAGATCATAACAATGTGTTACATAGATCTAGTTCCCATGCTTTACAGACTTTTGTGGGTACCCCTAGAAGTCAATTTGTCAGGGCACGCAGGATCTGTTCTAGTACAGAGCTATATTTTGAACAGATGGATAAAATCATGGATACATTTGTGGATAGGGGTTATTGCAGAGATGAATTGGAAAAGATGGGCAGTAATGTGTTGGATAAAGATAGAACAGAGATGTTAGTTCCAAAAAAAAAAAAAAAAATACAAAAAAGATAGTTTTTTTTTTTATTTATCAGCACACATGACCATTATAGCCATATGATAAGATTCTTGCTAGTGTTCCTAAGTATGGTACTATGTTTATGGAAATTCCACGATTTGTCTGTTGTAAAGGTCATACCATAGGTAATAAAATAAGGTCAAGTACAAAAACAAGGCAGATGAGGTTGGCTACGAAACGAACAGTGCCAAAATTGCACTTCAATAACCAAGGGATCGTATGTTTCCCATCCATCAAAAGGTAAATATCAATGGTCTTCACACCTGTGATTCCAAACAGGAAATATATATGCTTAAGTGCCAACGTGGCAAAGCCTTCATAGGACAGATGGCAAGAAATATTTAAACACATCTGAACGAACATCGTTTGGCAATATGTAGATACAAATCACAGGATGATTTACAGTCTAAATCCCATGAAAAAACAATACAGCAAAAGAAATATGACAAATCTACAATTGTCTCACGGTCTATGAGGCCCAAAACCCCACACCATGACCACATATCACTACAACATAGTGGCTGAGTAATATTACTACATATCTTCATCACATAGTGGCTGAATGATACCTCCAAATCATGAACATATATCACCACTACATAGGGACTTAACAGTACACCATATCATTACTGAATATAAATCATTATACTACGACCAATCTTACTACCATGTAGTGACCATACAATGGTAGATACCAGTTGTACACAGGCACGCTGTACCACATAGTAAGTGAGCACTGTAAAATTATATTCAGGGACTCACAGGAGGTGTCTTCTCTCATGAATTTTTCTCTTTCCCTTTGTTTTTTCTATCTGGCTGAGACCACCATAATGACTGGCTACAACTCTTCACTGTAGAATTTACCAAACAAACATCTTATTCTCCTAACTTTTCAAGCACTTCCCTACCAATTCCTTCCTCTATACAAACTCCCTATCTATACCCTCTAACAGCAAAAGCACTCTCAAACGGCTAAGGGAATTCTGTTTGTGCACAGATTTTTAATATTGTTTTGTTTCCCCAGGAGGTTGTTAAAAACCACCAATATAGTATGTTGGTACATCCTAAAATACATAGACAGATCGGTAACCCCCCCCCCCTTTAGGTAGGTAGTTCTCAATTAGGTAAGTGTCTATAAGCCTGAGGTAGTTTGATATATAGGCCCGTTGTAAGTAAATAAGGATCCCCTGTAGATAAGTATAGACCCCTTGTAGATAGATCTGTAAAGGGCAGATGTAAAAAGAAAAGTACTCACCTCTTCCTGTTCCTCCACAGAGCAGCTTGCTTTAATATCCAGCATAGGCGGCATGACATAATTAAGTTCCTTTAGACAGGACGCTGCTCCTCGAATTTTCTGGGCCAGAAACCTAGGCTTCCAGACTAGAAGACCCCGGTCGCAGGGGGCGTGATGAAAGCCTTGCACTACACGGCCTGTAATGCTGATGTGTATATACAGCGCTCATTGAGCGCTGTTTATACAATTGGAAAGGCTGTCACTGTAATGAATCGTTCCCGTCTTTGCCGTGTAGAAGCAGCTGCATAGTAAGGGTATGTTCACATGCCATGCCATGTCCTGTCCATGTGTACATACATTTATTGATGTGTTTTTGGATCCGTCTTTTGAACCCTAAACAGACCCAAACACGCTTCTAGCAAATAGTGTGATTTTTCCTGTGTACTATGTACTCTGTTTCCATCACATAAGGGCATTGTGTGGTTTAGAATACAACAAAAGCTTCCATACAACCACATTTTTTTGTAATTTAAGTTTTGGTGAATGCCCTACATTCTCATGACAATATTAATTTAAGTCATGTTTCTTTCATGCAAAGGGAAGAATAAATTACCTGTTCTGGGTATCATCTCATTATTGTCCGAGTCCTACTTGTTGCGTCTTTCCTAATCTGATGTTACAAGACAGAAGCTGCGCAGAAAGCACCAAGAAGACAATGACCCTAGTTCAAATAAGAATATTGCTATGCTTATTTACCCTATGTTTACGCTTATTTAACCTGGAAGGGAAAAATTCCCTGTAGCTTTATAATAAGCAATGCTGATTTGCTTATACCAAGCGCAATAATAAGAGGCATCTAAAGGATATTGACCTTTGAAGTAACCTTTTTCTATTGTTTATATGCTTCCTACATACAAAATTAGGAAACGCCTGCTATTTTGTTGTTGTGGAATATGTGCAAGTCCTTCATCTAGTCAGTGGTGCTCCTGAAAGTCAAACAAATTATCATAGTACTGCTGCTGCTTTTGACAGCCTGTATGTTCTCCTTCTCCAGTCCCTCAGTGTTAGACTATGTTCACACGGCTTAAACTGGGACGTATTTCACGCCGTACTGCGCTAAATATGGGGTGAAATACCTCCTAGTTATTACTGTAATCCATGGTTCTCATAGAGAACTATGGATTATGTCGTCTCTCCCCGCTCGCACAATACGACGAGCGGCGAGTTAAGTGACATCAATTACTAGCAGTGAATACGTGCCGCTAGTAATGAATGTCTATGGGCCCCGGGAGTTGACGCCCCTCCCCCACCCCGCGGGAGCTTGCGTGAGTTCCCGAACTCCGGCGTAATTGCGGGGCGTAATTACACTGTGTGAACATAGCTTTAGAATATACAGTGCATTAGGCTGTATAAATGATCGTGCCCACTGGTGGTGAAGCACCCTAGGGGGACTCAAACTTAAAGTAAAAAAAAATAAAATAAAATGTTTTAAAGTGAAAAAAAAGTTTCACATTTTTTATTGCCACATCCAATCTATTAAAATAACATAATTTTAGAATAAGTTTGATCAAATAAGTCACATGCATTCCAAACTGGGAGCAATAAAAAGTGCACGTCAGCCCACAAAAAAAAATGCACTTCACTCAAGTCCGTAGGTGTTAGTACAAAAAAGTTATTGGTCACAAAAAATGGCGCCACCATGCAAATTTCAAAAATATTTGGAATTTTTTTTTATTGCATCAAAACCATACATGTTTGGGATTGCCAAATTTGTATCAACGTGTAGAATACAGATAACATCATTTTTACTGAAGATTGAACGCCGTAAAAGCAAAACACCCGCAAGTACGTTTTTTTTTCACATTTTGCTCCACTTAGAATTTTTTTTGCAATTTTCCAGTATATTCCATGGTACAATGAATGACACCACTAGAAAGTACATCTTGTCCCGCAAAATAAAAGCCCCCATATGTCTATGTAGGCAGAAATAATAAAAAAGTTATGACTTTAGAAGGGGAGGAGGAAAAAGCAAACGTGAAAAAAAAAAATAGTCGTTAAGATATCAATGGATGGAGAGTCCTATGTAAGAAAATCTAAAACTAAAAGTTAACTGCAAATAACAGGGGCTCTTAAAATACATGAAGATTGAAGACTAAAATATTGTGCAACTTTTTAAATTCAAGGTAATCACTTACAAATGTAGAACTATTTTTTTCATATAAAAAGTCCAAAGCCTTTAACCTTTTCTCCATTTGACAATTATCAGTTTTCTAATGAGAATTCAAGTCAAATCAACCACTTACACTGGTACACATTGGATACTCACCAATTTCCAAGTAAATGGCAATAAGGAGCTGAAAAGTCAGGTAATAAAGTCTAGAGAATACAAAAAGAACATATTTAATTAACTCTCATGTTCAAGTGTTAAAGGTAAGCATTTGAATACATTAATTTGGCATTTCAAATCCCAAAGGACACGAATCTAAGCGGCCTTACGGGGATTTAATTAATATTACCTACTAAGTAAACCAACTCTCCTGAAGTGACCTGTTTAGGCCTACTAATTAAGCTTTTTTACTGCAACGTGTTCAGTTCACTGGTGTATGCAACTTTATTACAACTATAATTGCCTGCTTAGAATTTCCAGTGGATAACATGAATAGATTTAGTTCATCATCTCATCCTGTACACTACATTCTGAAGTTGATACAGCCTAATATTTGGAAAAAGTTTGCAAAAATTTTCTATACTACTTCAGGTGTACAATACTATAGTATCCAAGATGAAGTCACAAAACATTTATAAATTGCCCCATATCCTCATAATATATGAGAATAATTAAAAAGCTTCTACATAAAAAAAAATAATAAAAAAAAGAAATTGCCTGCCTACTTTGCCAACCCTATTAAGTGAAGGGACACAGGTGTTTTATATGAAATTCATGAGAGAAAAAAAAACGAAGAAAAAAAAAACACCATATCTAGTTACATTCTGCAAGTATTGTCCAATGAAAGCAATAAACTATAAGGGGATGTTCACACCGCGTTTTTCAATCCGAAAACGATGGCCCATACAGAGTTTTATGGACTCATGTTGTACCTTTTTGTTTCTGGTTTCATGCAAAGATACATATACGTTTTTTCTTGCATATTCAGGGAGAATTAGATAGAAAGAAACATGGCATTCAGCATCTATCTCAAGGTATGTTACAGTAATATTTCCTGGGAAGGCCCATTTCAGATTTCAATATGGCAACATTATAACCACTACACTCGAGTCTTGTATAGTTTGCAGAACCATAAAATGATACAATTGCCCTTAGGGTGCTTTCAGACGGTGCAGTTTTGGTGCGGTTTTGATGCGGTTTTTTTGGATGCGGTTTTTGTGCAACAATGTATAGCATAAATTGTTGTGCCTACCTGCACAAAAAACGCATCCAAAAAAACCACATCAAAAACGCACCAAAACCGCACCGTGTGAAAGCACCCTTAGGATGCATTGGAAAAAATAAAAACCACACTTGTGGTTATATTCACACTGTGTTTTCTTTTATGCATAAACACTCATTTTAAACACCTAAATACACATACTGTTTAAAACTCCTCTAGACTGGCTTAAAAATTTTTAAATCTTTTTTGCAATTACATGTCAAAAGGTGCACACAAAAAAATGGTTAAGGTCCCATTGACTTTAACAGGAATAAGCATGCAAGTTTTATATTAACCCTTTAAAAAAAAAAAAAAAAAAAAAAACACGACAGCAGGACCATTAATAGCACTTAAATGCACCAAATTTAGTATCAATTGCAATAAAGTTCCTTGTACTGTAAAATAAGCACCAAAACATGCATTAAAAAACATGCTTACAAATGCATGTATTTCGCATGGAATAAGCACTTTTGTTCACTGCAAAACATGTTGTGTGGACATAGCCCTAACCAGTCCCATTATTTTCAAGAGGAATTTGTGCTGTAGTTCACCATGGAACGGATTTTTACCAATGCCAGTTCCAACTCCCTGGGATGTGAAAGAAAAAAAAAAAAAACAGCACACATACGCGCTTGTCACATTATCCATGCATACTCAATGGTAGTCAAAACATGGATTAGCCCTATTGGATGGAGTTAATCCTCATCCTAAAAGGCTGCTAAATCCATTTGAAGAGGGAAGTGAAATACATGGCATTAATTCCTGGATTTCTACTATGTTCTACACAGATTTTTTTTTCTGTAGGAATTATATGCCATGTGAATTTAGCTGATGGCAGTTAGTCTATTTGGAAATCACATACATTGTAGAATCCACACACCCCAAAGCCTCAGTGAATACATGGAGATTTCACATCAAAATCTGTTGTAACCCAAACTATCCTGTGGATTCACATCTGTACATGATAGGGGTAGAATTTGAGGTGAAAATCTATGAAACAAAAACTTTCCATGCTGAAATTTTTACTGGTAAGATTATTTGTGATATCACATCCACTTGTAGTAGGAATCATTGTGGATTTGCAGTGCAGAGCCTATGGTCCCAGCTTTAAGGTATGAATAAATGTAACAGTTTTGTAGCACCTTCATAATTTTATGGAAACAATTTTACAAATCAATCAATAAAAACAAATACAAATGATCATTGACACACTACCTGTGCCTTTATAGAAGTTTTGTGCATCAGAACAGACTTTAAAGATCAATGTTCTAAAGTTCAAACCTACCTGGTAAAGTGCATCCTTTCCACCAGTGTCCAACTGCCCTACTAATCTGAGATTCAGCAAGTTCATGTATCTGGCAAATAAAGGTGCTTCTAGTGGCCTGTAGTTGCATATCAATTAATGCGACATTCAAATTCAATCTCACTGTGCCACTTCAGGGCACACCCAGGAACCCAAAGGATGTGCAAATGGATTTCATTCACAGAAAACTTAGGTTTCCACTGAACAGACAAAGACAAATTCCAGGACTTGTTCGTAAGTATAAACACAGTTACCATATTTGTGGGGCATACTTCAGGTATATTGCAGCACAATTATGCTGTGTGAAAAACCCTTGTGAAGTATATGTCTGTTGAATGAAATACTTAGGGGCCGTTCACACGGCTTATTTCGCCGCGGATTGGAGCCGTACTGCGCGCCGGATTTGCGCTGCAGTACGGCTCCAATCCGTCGCAGTAATTACGGTAATCCACAGTTCTCATAGAGAACAGTGGATTCCGACGCTCCTCACCGCTCGGCGAATCTGCCGGGTGGGGAGAAAGTCACCTGCACATTATCCGGCGCAATACACGCCGTGGATAATGAAAGTCTATGGGGCCGACGGGCAGCGCCCCCGCCCCGCCCCTTATTCAAGCCGGAATTGCGAGCGCAATCCGGCTCGTAATTACGGCTTGAATAAGCCGTGTGAACACGGCCTTAAGAAAACTAAAAAGGGTCTGAAAACCTGTTCAGGCCATATTTAGTGACCTTGAGGCCTTGTTCACACAATGCAATTTATACATGTATGTAGGGGAAGTCTTTTGGGTGAGCTGGGAAATGCATACTCACTATATACAAATACTACATAAATATACAAAAAATTGTTATACACATACACAGAGCCCTCTTACTTCCAGCTGTGGAGGCTTGAGATCATTTATAAGTTCTTATTAGTCCAGATCTTAAAAGGGTATGGCAGGATCACTGTGAGATATGGGTCATCTTCCTATGTACTGATAAATTTATCGCCAGAGCCAGGACAATGGGTAGCCAGAGGTAGGTGACCACCTAGGGCACCACTTCATCCCACACAGGAAGGGGGCACAAGAAATGGGCTGAATTTTCCATTGGGTAGGGCACTATATGCCTTATTTGCCCTTTGCCACCACAATACCTTGTCTCAGTCCTGGCAGCAGTAGTATTGTGTGCTTAGTACTCATACCATCTAGATTGCACATCGTCCGTGCACAGAAAGGGTATGTTCACATGCCGTTTTTTAATACATTTTTGGTTACGTTTTCGATCTGAAAAACGTATAGTTTTAAATAGGTTATCTGCTAAGTCAAACGAATCAAGAATTGACATGTCAAATCTTTGAACGGATCCAAAAGACGCTTGTAAAACACGCATCGGCCATCACTTGTCTTGAAAGCAATGTAAAACACACTGCACATTGTTAGACGTGTGTGTGGGTCTGAAACACGGATCCAAACATGCATCTCAGAAATACTGTGTGAACATACCCTAAGGCTGCTGCATATTCCTTCTTATTCTCTGTTGTAATGATATATAATTTTGCAACTATGGGTATTAACTGCCTCAAAATGCTGCTGTTACAGTTCGTCCTGTTGCCCTGTCACACCTGCTTTATGTACTCGTAACTTAATCCAATAACAAAATAAAATATCCAGTGAAGTGCCATTCTTTCATTAATGCCACCCTAAGGCTATTTTCACATGGCAATAATTGCGGGACGTATACGAGATACGTCCCAGTTTAAGCCGTTTGAACATAGCCCTTGGGTGCTTTCACACGGTGCGTTTTTGGTGCGTTTTTCAATATGTTTTTGTGTAGTAATACACAGCAATTAATGCTGTACATTGATGCACAAAAATTGCAGTAATTACCGCGATTTTACCGCAAATTTACCGCGATTTTTGTGCAGCAATGTACAGCATTAATTGCTGTGTCTTCCTTCACAAAAACGCACCAAAAACGCACAGTGTGAAAGCACCCTTAACATCAGTCCATGGGTGTCTAGCAGTAAATAATGCCCTTTATGGTTGTAATTTGGGCTAATACATGTGGTCATATAACTCTTGTCTCAAATGGACCTAATTACTTATGAACACTATATACACAACGCTTTTATGACATGTTTAGTACAGACCAATACAGACTCTATTCAGGGCCTTATATAATCAATTTTACATTATGGGCAACAACGTTTTTGACACTTTTTTTTTTTTGCATTACAATCCACAATAGTGTCCTCTGTGAGATATAACCCTGAATCCAGAATTTAGAGATCTTTCCATCATGACAAGAGGATTGAGGATACCCAAGTGTCATGCCAGTCTCCAGGAGTAGTTGTTTTATGTATTTATTATTATATATACTTAGTGTGCCCTGGAAAAAAAAAAAAAAAATATATATATATATACACACACACACACACACAGACAGTCCCCGACTTACACTGCTGCGACTCACATCTGTCCCTTAGTTACAAACAGAGGCTTATGGGGCATGCTGGCACTTGTAGTTCCATGTTCCACAGCAGATAGTACTTGTGGAACTACAAGTTCCAGCATGCCACGGCAACACGTAAGGTGAAATCTTCTTAACAGGGGCACACACAGCAAAACAAATGTAAAAACCCTTCCCTTCACTATCCAAAACAAACAAAAAAAATTGTGCTGGAGTTACAGTATATATAATAAATATACCTGTTCTGACATACAAATTCAACTTAAGAACAAACCTGCAGTCTCTATCTCATTTGTAAACCGGGAAGTGTGTTGTGTAAACGTATACAAACACACAGGCCGCCAAATATCCAAAACTTTTTGTGAGTAGTGTGTGTATATATATATATATATATATTAACCAGTTGTGCAATATTTCTCACATGGGAACTATGTTTTCACCCCGCGCTTTATCCTGTAAATCTGGATAAACGCTTTCACTATTCCCCCAAAATTCAACCCAAAAATATTAAAGGCATCACTACCCGAACGAGCGTGTTTGAGAGGTGAGTTGTTTAGGAAGGTCCCCACCGCACAGACGCTGGAACAACAAGTCCACCGGACGGAATCTCCCTGCGACTACGCAAAGTAAAGGGGATCTCAATGAACCACCAGTTTAATGTAATGATAATACAATATTAGAAAGTGAAGGTGGAATCTGTTTTACACTGGGCATTAAATTTTATGTAAGATTGAATAAAAATTAAAATGTTTATTTACGGAAGCATACCGTTGTATATATACCATTTGCACTAATATTGGAGGCATATCACTGGAATCATATCAACCTACAGAATACAGATAACATCATTTATACCAAAAAGTGAACTCCATAAAACTAACCCCTGCAAAAATGGAGCTATTGCATTTTTTTCATTTTCCGCCACACATAGAATTCTTGGGGGGGAGGGAGGAGTTTCCCATTCCTTATATGTTATGGTCAATGGCACCATTATAAAATACCTCTCCCCACCCCCCCCCCCCCCAAAAAAAAAAGCTCTCATAGCTACGTAGATGGAAAAATAAAGTTATGTCTCTCAGAAGGTGGGGAGGAAAAAACGAAACCCAAAAATCGGAAAATGGCTGCAACCTTAAGGGATTAACCCCTTAAGGACCCTGGATGTATGAGTACGTCCCAGGGTCCATAAGGGGCGTTGCAGGGGGAGCATTCCGCGCTGTTTAACCTGTCAGACACCGTGGCAAAGATGGCCGCGGCGTCTGAATGAATTAAGATCGGTGCCCCGCACCGATCTGGAGGGTGATCGGCACCGCCGCAGCATAGCTGCAGCGATCCGACCCCCGGACATGGCAGCAGGGAGCCTGGGGAAGGCTCCTGTCACTTCTATGTCCTGGTTTTCCCCACTTCCATCCGCAGACAGGAAGTGGGGATGCATTAGACTGTATTGACAATCGCTCCACCTAGTGGTCAAGCACCATAGGTGGCCTCATTGTTAAAGTAAAAAAATAAAGTTTTACAATACAAAAAAAAGTATTAAAAGTTCAAATCACCCCCCTTTCCCCATTTTACAAATAAAAACAATAAAATAATAAAAAGGTTACACATATTTGGTATCGCCACGTCCGAAAAGTCCGATCTATAAAAATATAACATAATTTATCCCGTACGCTGAACTCCGTAGAAGAAATAAAATTCCAAATGTTAAAATTGCGGTTTTTGGTCGTTTTACGTCACTTAAAAAATGGAATAAAAGTGATCAAAAAAGTTGCATGCATTCCAAACTGCTAGCGATGAAAAGTACACTTTGGCCCACAAAAAAATGCACCCTCACAGACGTCCGTTGGTGTTAGTACAAAAAAGTTATTGGTCGCACAAACTGGCGCTGGTCTCAAAAATCGAGAAAGTTTGGAATTTTTTACGGTACCAAAACATAATGGAAACCCTACATGTTTGGTATTGCCGGATGCATATCAACCAGTAGACTACAGATAACACATTGTATTGACCGAAGATTGAACGCCGTAAAAGCAAAACCCCCACAAAAATGGCGAAATACGTTTTTTTTGTCACATTTTGTCCCACTTGGAATTTTTTTGCGGTTTCCCAGTATATTCTATAGTTTAGTGAATAACACCATTAGAAAGTACATCTTGTCCCGCAAAATAAAAGCCCTCATATGTCTATGTAGATGAAAAAAATAAAAAAGTTATGGCTCTGTGAAGGCTAGGAGGGAAAAACGAACGTGTCAACAACAAAAAAACGCTGGTCCTAATGGGTAAGAAATGGTCATTCCTGATGACAAATTCCCATTGATCACTAAGGAAGAATGAAGACGATCCATCGGAGTTGGCATCTGATGCCTGCTAGAATATCCCATAGTCATACTATCTCCTCTTACCTTTGTTGGTGTTCATGGTGATGCAGTAGGTACTTTGTTTCATATGTGGTGGCAGTGCCTAGTGAGTCCAATATTATGGAAACAGGTTTTTCATTTCCTTTCAAATGTTTTCAATTTTCCTATAGTTTTTGCCTTAGCGATATTTGAGATTAGTCTAGACGCTTTTGCTTACCACTTTAGAACAGTAGTTTATCATTTTTTTGCTAAGCCCTAGACTAGTTATTACTTAAGAAAAGAAATCACTGTGCCCATCTCCACTATGTCAAATTATCTGAAGAACTAATCATTGTCAAATTGCTCTCCGGCTGGCTGAGTCCTCTTAGATTTGTGGTCAGTGTACTACTTTATGGTCGCCTTGGTCCCATTGCAATACTATATATCTTTACCTTATCTTTGTAGACGTTTTTTGATCTTGAATCTCTCCTTGTTTCATTTCTGTTAGGGTTCTATTACATATTGCAGGTTCTTTTATATATTTTGTTTTGTACCTTACTATTGGCATACATTTTATGCTCTTTCTTTTACAATCGTATATACTGTAACTGTTCCCTTTGCTGCTCATTTTCTTTCTCTCCTTTCTTCCCCTCCTCTCCCTTCTCTCTAGGTTTAGCATTGTTACCTATTTTCATTTTTTTTGTGGTACTAAACACTATTTTCTATATTGTACATGTTTCATTCATCTCCTATGTATAATTCATTAGTAAAATATGGTTAAATGGAATATGTTTTGATCTATACATCTACTGGCACTATTTTGTGTATGAATTGATTTCCATTTAATTATATTTTATTCGGTGACTGTTATAGATTAATAAAGTTTGATTTTATTGAATATTGCATATCAATTATATCCTTTTTTGGTACTATAAATATGGAGCAAGTTACAACTTCTCAAAGAGAATGTGTCATCGGAAAATAACCTTTTGTTTAAAACATTTTTCTACATCAAGCATATTTTTAAGAATTGAAGTTTTAATTTAATTTTCTACACTGATCATTTTTTTTTTTTTTTTAATCCTTAAATTGTGCAGTTTTCACACTGGTTACTGGGCCTAATGATAGCTGATAATACTTTTTCTGTAAGGATTAACGTCTTCAGCATTCTTCTCATTATCATCACAGACAGGGTTATACAAAAAGGTAACACTCATGTATACATAATGCAAGTCCCACCAAATACAATGAGTGGTGATTAATGGTCACTTTTACCCTGTACCTGAGGCTAACATTTCAGCCCCAGTTAAAAAGGAAATCTGCGTTTACAGGTCTTTGTTCTGAACTCAGATGGGGGAGTGAGGAAGTTGAAAGAGAGGCACAATATGTAGACCTAATAAATAAGATTAAAAAAAGGTTTAAAACATAACTTTTAGTCCTGTCCCTAAAAATTCAACCTATATAAAAATTAATGAACAGGAAAACACTATTTTAAAACTTATTCTAGTGCTATTAGTATTAAAAAAAATTGATACACAGAAATTTCTATTTTTTTCCCTTATTGTTGATTTCTAAAAATCTAATGTAAAAAATAAAATGTTGGGCCACATGTATGAAACAGTTTTGATCTATAACTCACTTTTTTCCCCATAGGTTTCTATGGGGAAAAAGTGAGTTTTAGACCAAGACCGTTTCATACATGTGGCCCAAAGGGTGTTTGTGTTACAGCAAAAAGATGAAAAAATATGTTAATATTCAAGCGTGAGAAAGCATTATAACTTCTAAAATGAATGCATGCAGTAAAAAAAATTAAAATGTGCTTGTCGGAAAGAAGGGTGTACAGCCTGGTCAGAAAATGGTTAAAATGGGGTAAGGCCCACTTGATATATGGCTACTGATCATCTCCTTGTGCTGGATGGATGAACACTACCTGCAGTGTTTTCTCTTTGGTTATGGCAGGGGTTCCCAAACTCAAGTCCTCACGCCGCACCAACAGGTCATGTTTTCAGGATATCCCACAGAATGCACTGACAATAATGAAATCACCTGTGCAATGCTAAGGAAAACCAGAAAACATGACCTGTTATTGGGGCATGAGGACTGGAGTTTGGGAACCCCTGGGTTATGGCAAACAAAAATGACTTTGGCTTAGAATAAGTGGCCAGACACAAATGATATATGTGAAGGCAACCTTCGAGGTATAAGGGCCATAGTTTTTCTATAAGCCCAGACATTCCTAGCTCAAGTTCTCCAAAAAGAGATAAACAAAGGTAATCAAAGCCTGAGCACGTCTTATTCCTTGTTCCAGCTATTGGTGTCTGCTGATAAAAACTTCTGAAACATCACCATGACATATCTAAGGTTTGTTCGAAAGGAAGGTACTCTTCAAGGTGCTTTTTCTTCCATAAGTTTTGTTTTTTAGAATCTTCTGATGCTATTGACTGAGATGTGAAAGCTTTGATGGTTGACACATTCACCTTGAGCACACAGAGAGGAGCACTGAATGCAGGATAAACTTAAAACACAAGGCAAGTGTGTTTGGAATTTTGCCCCAGGTTTAAAAATGATACAGTTCTCCTGAATAAACCCTAGCATGCACAAGTATTGCATCTCTAAGAAACTTCTTTGTTTTGGAAAGACTTGACACTTTTTATAGCAATAACTTTTTTTCTTCTTGGAATGTCTATACATCATCCTTTTATATTCATTAGTATATCCTCCTGTAGTTTAGAGATACAGCTACCTTTTAGGACATTTTTTTCTTTCTGTAGGTGAGAGCTCATTCCACAAGGGCTCAATGTGGTTGAGATCTGGTCCATCCAGTTGAGATCTGCCCCACCCAGTGCATTGAATACAATTCGTTGTTTATTTACTAAATATTTTAGAAGTAAGGCTATGTTCACATGATGTCCCGCAGCGCGTACAGTATGTGCTGCAGTACATCATGTTTTTCTTGTCTCCCAGCGCATACAATACGATCGTATTGTACAAGCGAGAAGAGGAGGTGTAAACCATAGTTCTCTATGAGAACTATGGATTACAGTAATTTTGGCTCGCCCGTATTAAAGCGCAAATACGTGGCAAAATGTGCGCCGAAATTACCTCGTGTGAACATACTGTGAGATTGATGCATTGTCTTCCAGCATAACCAAACTGCTTGTTGGATAGAGGGGATGACATTGTAACCAGGGGCATTGATGGTACTGGGTATTTTTGGCCCGGTATCCAATCTCTCCAAAATCATTCTCAAGACTGCTTGTGTGTCCTCGACAGGATGGTGGATGTTATGCAGAGAGGGAGCTGTTAGCTGATATATCTATGAGTAAAGTAATTTCTAAGGATAGTGTACTGATGAGATGCTGTATCTAAGCCTTTCGGGTTTTAAAGCTACACTGTCTTCTGTCCATTTTTTTGGGAGTTGGAAGAAAACACTTGTCTCTGGGCTCATGCCCCTGATATTTAAAGATTCTATCAAAATCCCTAGTTGTAACTTTTTGGGTTCTTTGTTCTCTGCAGCCTCATACATACATCAGGGCAATGAGTATGTAGGGTTATGTGGGGATATAGTTTTTTAGAAAAATGGTGCCATAGTATGCAGTCCAATAGAGTATGCCATTTTTTTTTTCCTGACAAATTCTGATTTATGAATTTGGCATACAGATATGTTTTCATGCCACAAAGCCTTAATATAATATATGCAAAAGTACTTCCCATATTTTGGACTATAAGACACACTTTTTTTTCAAAACAACTTATGGGGGAAAATAGGGATGCATCTTATAGTCCAAATGTACTGTCTGAAGGTGGCAGGAGGCTGGAGTGGGGTGATGCTACGAGAAGCTGGTGGCAGGGTTTAAGGGGTACTTGACCCTCTAGTGGTCAAGTACATGGGGGGACTAGGTATTAAAGTAAAAAAAAAAAAGTTTTAAAAAGAATATATATATGTTTAAATTGCCGCCTTTTGCCATTTTACAAATAAAAAAAAAAAAAAAGTTACACATAATTGGTATCGCCATGTCTGTAAAAGTTCAATTTATTAAAAGATAACATCATTTACACTATCATGTACACCACAGAAGTAAAAAAAAAAAGCCAAAATTTGAGTGGTTTTTTTGGTTACTTTATATCCCCCAAAAATTAGAATTAAAAGTAGTGTTGAGCGATTATTATCGACAAAGTTGAAATTGGCACGGTTTTTATGTTGATCGGAATTTTTCGATCACGCGATAATTTAGGTGAAAATCTTTTGCCGCATATCTACTATATCGCGCTTTTTCTGCGCTTCCTGTCATTTGGCGGCAGCAAATCAGCTTAGAGAATAGAGCTGGGTGTGCGACGTAATGACTGGGATGTGGTTGGTTGTGATTGGCTGGAAAAATCAATTGACCTTGTTTTATCATGAACAGCCTTCCTGTTCAGCATCAGCGTATGTCTGTGTCTCATAAGAGCAGGATGTGTGCTCGGTCTCTCTCAATACAGCTCAGCGAACTATGCTTTTAGCTGTGAACATTAGAACATAGGTAGATTAGAGAATTTCAGTTTTTAGTTACTTAGGCCGAGAATTTAACAGGAGCATCTAGCGCTGTACCGCTGGGGGGGGGGGGATTGGTGTGTACTCCACAATAGGATACAGAACTTTTTAGTCACCGCAGCGTATTTTTATAGGTGCAACAATCACGTTTTATTATCCATACACATTTATTAGGTTTTGTTCACTTTGGCGCAGTTCCATTTTTTGTTAAAGGACCATCTTGTCGGATAATTTACCATACAGAAAATTTGCTAGTAATTGGTATTGTACTTCATAGGTGCAAAAACACCTATTATTATCCGTCACAATTTAATTACATGTTTTTCACTTTGGCGCAGCCCAGTTTTGTTGAAGACCCATCTTGTATTTATCTTACCATACAGAATTTGCTAGTAATTGCAGGTGTATTTCATAGGGCAAAACCCCCTTTTATTTATCGTAATACATTTCAAATAGGTTTTCTTTTTTACCTCTTGGTGAGGCCAAGTTTTGTTCCATAGAGCCACCTTGTATTATATTTGAATACAGAAATTTTGTAGTTACTGTTGGTGTATTTCATTGGTGCAAAAACCACCGTTTGTTTTCCGTTATAACTATTAAAATAGTGTATTGCACGTGGTGCCGACCTAGTTTTTTTTTTCAAATATCCACCCTGTGATGGACAAATTTGATAGAAACATTTTCTAGCACCCTTTCTCGTTTGTCATTGCTGCAAAAAACGCAATTTCTCAACCGTGTAACTTTGAATAGTTTTACTGCGCTTGTGAATTGTTAGGCACAGATAGCGCTCTTGTATCGATTAGTTTGTTGAACAACTCATCTATTCCTAGTCCTATTGGGCAGTTGTAAATCTCCATTGGGGACATGGACTCTGAATTCTCCATTGGCCCATGGACTCTGATTTCTCCATTGGGGCCATGGTCTCTGGATTTCTCCATTGGGGCCATGGACCCTGAATTCTCCACTGGGGCCATGGGCTCTGAATTCTCCATTGGGGCCATGGGCTCTGAATTCTCCATTGGGCCCATGGGCTACGAATTCTCCATTGGGGCCATGGGTTATGAATTCTCCATTGGGCCCATGGGCTCTGAATTCTCCATTGGGGCCACGGGCTCTGAATTCTCCATGGCCCCATGGACATTGAATTCTCCACTGGGGCCATTGGCTCTGTATTCTCCATTGTGGCCATGGGCTCTGAATTCTCCACTGGGGCCATGGGCACTGAATTCTCCATTGGGGCCATGTGCACTGAATTCTCCATTGGGGCCATGGGCTATGAATTCTCCACTGGGCCATGGGCTCTGAATTCTCCATTGGGGCAATGGGCTCTGAATTCTCCATTGGGGCCATGGGCTCTGAATTCTCCATTGGGGCCATGGATATGAATTCACCACTGGGGCATGGGCTCTGAATTCTCCATTGGGCCCATGGGCTCTGAATTCTCCATTGGGGCCATGGGCTATGAATTGTCCATTGGGGCCATGGGTTATGAATTCTCCATTGGGCCCATGGGCTATGAATTCTCCATTGGGGCCATGGGCTCTGAATTCTCCATTGCCCCATGGACTCTGAATTTTCCACTGGGGCCATTGGCTCTGAATTCTCCATTGGGGCCATGGGCTCTGAATTCTCCATGGAGCCATGGCTCTGAATTCTCCATTGGGGCCATGGGCTCTGAATTCTCCATAGGTGGCCATGGCTATGAATCTCTACTGGGGCCATGGGCTCTTGAATTCTCCTTATTTTGGGGCCATGGGCTCTGAATTCTCCATTGGGGCCATGGATATGAATTCACCACTGGGGCATGGGCTCTGAATTCTCCATTGGGGTCATGGGCTCTGAATTCTCCATTGGGGCCACAGGCTATGAATTCTCCACTGGGGCCATGGGCTCTGAATTCTCCATTGGGGCCATGGGCTCTGAATTCTCCATTGGGGCCATGGGCTATGAATTCTCCATTGGGGCCATGGGCTATGAATTCTCCACTGGGGCCATGGGCTCTGAATTCTCCATAGGAGCCATGGATATGAATTCTCCACTGGGGCCATGGGCTCTGAATTCTCCATTGGGGCCATGGGCTATGAATTCTCCTTTGGGGCCATGGGCTATGAATCCACCATTGGGGCCATGGGCTATGAATCCACCATTGGGGCAATGGGCTCTGAATTCTCCATTGGGGCCACGGGCTCTGAATTCTCCACTGGGGCCATGGGCTCTGAATTCTCCATGGGGCCATGGGATATGATTCTCCACTGGGGCTATGGCTCTGCAAATATCTCCATTGGCCCTGGGCTCTGAATTCTCCTATTGCCCATGGACTCTGACATTCTCCATTGGGGGCCATGCTATGAAATCTCCATTGGGGCCATGGGCTCAGAATTCTCCATTGTCCCATGGACTCTTAATTCTCCATTGGGGACATGGACTCTGAATCTCCTATTGGGGCCATGGGCTCTGATTCTCCATTCGGGACCATGGCCTCTGAATTCTCCATTGGGGGCCATGGATATGATATTCACCATGGGCTGGGGCTTGAATTCTCCCATTGGTGAGGTCATGGGCTCTGATTCTCACTTGGGGGCCACAGGCTATGAATTCTCCACTGGCACATGGGCTCTGAATTCTCCATTGGGCCATGGGCAGCTCAGAATTCTCCATGGGGGCCATGGGGCTATGAATTTCATTGGGACCATGGATCTGAATTCTCACTGGGGGCCATGGGCTTTGAATTCTCGTTGGGCCATGGATATTAATTCTCCACTGGGGCATGGGCTCTGAATTCTCCAGTGGGGCCATGGGCTATGATTTCTCCATTGGGGCCATGGGCTATGAATTCTCCATTGGGGCCATGGGCTATGAATTCTCCCCTGGGGCCATGGACTCTGAATTCTTCATTGGGGCCATGGGCTCTGAATTCTCCATTGGGGCCATGGATATGAATTCTCCATTGGGGCTATGGGCTCTGAATTCTCCATTGGGGCCATGGGCTTTGATTTACATTGTCCCATGGGATTCTGGAATTCTCCATTGGGGCCAAGGACCCTGAATCCTCCATTGGGGCCAAGGACCCTGAATTCTCCATTGGGGCCATGGGCTATCAATTCTCCATTCGGGCCATGGGCTATGAATCCACCATTGTGGCCATGGGCTATGAATCCTCCATTGGGGCCATGGGCTCTGAATTCTCCATTGGGGCCACGGGCTCTGAATTCTCCACTGGGGCCATGGGCTCTGAATTCTCCATTGGGGCCATGGATATGAATTCTCCACTGGGGCTATGGGCTCTGAATTCTCCATTGCCCCATGGGCTCTGAATTCTCCATTGCCCCATGGACTCTGAATTCTCCATTGGGGCCATGGGCTATGAATTCTCCATTGGGGCCATGGGCTCTGAATTCTCCATTGCCCCATGGACTCTGAATTCTCCATTGGGGACATGGACTCTGAATTCTCCATTGGCCCATGGACTCTGATTTCTCCATTGGGGCCATGGACCCTGAATTCTCCATTGGGGCCATGGACCCTGAATTCTCCATTGGGGCCATGGGCTCTGAATTCTCCATTGCCCCATGGACTCTGAATTCTCCACTGGGGCCATGGGCTCTGAATTCTCCATTGGGGCCATGGGCTCTGAATTCTCCATTGGGCCATGGGGCTACGAATTCTTCCATTGGGGCCATGGGTTATGATTTTCTCCATTGGCCATGGGTCAAATTCTCCATTGGGGCCACGGGCTCTGAATTATCCATTGCCCCATGGACTCTGAATTGTCCACTGGGGCCATGGGCTCTGAATTCTCCACTGGGGCCATGGGCTCTGAATTCTCCACTGGGGCCATGGGCTCTGAATTCTCCATTGGGCCATGGGCTCTGAATTCTCCATTGGGGCTTGGGCTATGAAAATTCCCACTGGGGTCATGGGCTATGAATTCTCCATTGGGGCCATGGGCTCTGAATTCTCCATTGGGGCCATGGGCTCTGAATTCTCCATTGGGGCCATGGATATTAATTCTCCACTGGGCATGGGCTCTGAATTCTCCATAGGGCCCATGAGCTCTGAATTTCTCCATTGGGCCATGGGCTATAATCTCCATTGGGGCATGGTTTATGGAATTCTCATTGGGCCATTGGGCTATGAATTCTCCATTGGGGCACAATGGGCTCTGAATTCTCCATTGCCCCATGGACTCTGAATTTTCCACTGGGGCCATTGGCTCTGAATTCTTCATTGGGGCCATGGGCTCTGAATTCTCCACTGGAGCCATGGGCTCTGAATTCTCCATTGGGCCATGGCTCTGTATTCTCCATTGGGGCCATGGGCTATGAATTCTCCACTGGGGCCATGGGCTCTGAATTCTCCATTGGGGCCATGGGCTCTGAATTCTCCATGGGGCCATGGGATATGAATTCACCCCTGGGGCATGGGCTCTGAATTCTCCATTGGGGTCATGGGCTCTGAATTCTCCATTGGGCCACAGGCTATGAATTCTCCACTGGGGCCATGGGCTCTGAATTCTCCATTGGGGCCATGGGCTCTGAATTCTCCATTGGGGCCATGGGCTATGAATTCTCCATTGGGACATGGGCTCTGACTTCCTCCACTGGGCCATGGGCTTTGAATCTCCGTTGGAGCCATGGATATAAATTCTCCACTGGGGCCATGGGCTCTGAATTCTCCATTGGGGCCATGGGCTCTGAATTCTCCATTGGGGCCATGGGCTCTGAATTCTCCATTGGGGCCATGGGCTATGAATTCTCCATTGGGGCCATGGGCTCTGAATTCTCCATTGGGGCCATGGGCTCTGAATTCTCCACTGGGGCCATGGGCTATGAATTCTCCATTGGGGCCATGGGCTATGAATTCTCCACTGGGGCCATGGGCTCTGAATTCTCCATTGGGGCCATGGACTCTGAATTCTCCATTGGGGCCATGGATATAAATTCTCCATTGGGGCCATGGGCTATGAATTCTCCATTGGGGCCATGGGCTCTGAATTCTCCATTGTCCCATGGACTCTGAATTCTCCATTGGGGCCATGGACCCTGAATTCTCCATTGGGGCCATGGGCTCTGAATTCTCCATTGGGGCCATGGGCTCTGAATTCTCCATTGGGGCCATGGGCTATCAATTCTCCATTGGGGCCATGGGCTATGAATCCACCATTGGGGCCATGGGCTATGAATCCACCATTGGGGCCATGGGCTCTGAATTCTCCATTGGGGCCACGGGCTCTGAATTCTCCACTGGGGCCATGGATATGAATTCTCCACTGGGGCAATGGGCTCTGAATTCTCCATTGCCCCATGGGCTCGGAATTCTCCAATGCCCCATGGACTCTGAATTCTCCATTGTGGCCATGGGCTATGAATCCACCATTGGGGCCATGGGCTCTGAATTCTCCATTGCCCCATGGACTCTGAATTCTCCATTGGGGCCATGAGCTCTGAATTCTCCATTGGGGCCATGGACCCTGAATTCTCCATTGGGGCCATGGACCCTGAATTCTCCATTGTGGCCATGGGCTCTGAATTCTCCATTGCCCCATGGACTCTGAATTCTCCATTGGGGCCATGGGCTCTGAATTCTCCACTGGGGCCATGGGCTCTGAATTCTCCATTGGGGCCATGGGCTATGAATTCTCCATTGGGGCCATGGGCTATGAATTCTCCATTGGGCCCATTGGCTCTGAATTCTCCATTGGGGCCATGGGCTCTGAAATCTCCATTGCCCCATGGACTTTGAATTCTCCATTGGGGCCATGAGCTCTGAATTCTCCATTGGGGCCATGGGCTCTGAATTCTCCACTGGGGCCATGGGCTCTGAATTCTCCATTGGGGCCATGGGCTCTGAATTCTCCATTGGGGCCATGGGCTATGAATTCTCCACTGGGGCCATGGGCTCTGAATTCTCCATTGGGGCCATGGGCTCTGAATTCTCCATTGGGGCCATGGATATGAATTCACCACTGGGACATGGGCTCTGAATTCTCCATTGGGGTCATGGGCTCTGAATTCTCCATTGGGTCCACAGGCTATGAATTCTCCACTGGGGCCATGGTCTCTGAATTCTCCATTGGGGCCATGGGCTCTGAATTCTCCAGTGGGGCCATGGATATTAATTCTCCACTGGGGCATGGGCTCTGAATTCTCCATTGGGGCCATGGACTCTGAATTCTCCATTGGGGCCATGGACTCTGAATTCTCCATTGGGGCCATGGGTTATGAATTCTCCATTGGGCACATGGGCTCTGAATTCTCCATTGGGCCATGGGCTCTGAATTCTCCACTGGGGCCATGGGTATGATTTCTCCATTGGGGCCATGGGTATGATTTCTCCCATGGGGCCATGGGCTATGAATTCTCCACTGGGGCCATGGGCTCTAAATTCTTCATTGGGGCCATGGGCTCTGAATTCTCCATTGGGGCCATGGATATGAATTCTCCATTGGGGCCATGGGCTATGAATTCTCCATTGGGGCCTTGGGCTTTGAATTCTCCATTGTCCCATGGACTCTGAATTCTCCTTTGGGGCCATGGACCCTGAATTCTCCATTGGGGCCATGGGCTATGAATTCTCCATTGGGGCCATGGGCTCTGAATTCTCCATTGGGGTCATGGGCTATCAATTCTCCATTTGGGCCATGGGCTATGAATCTACCATTGTGGCCATGGGCTATGAATCCTCCATTGGGGCCATGGGCTCTGAATTCTCCATTGGGGCCATGGGCTCTGAATTCTCCACTGGGGCCATGGGCTCTGAATTCTCCACTGGGGCCATGGGCTCTGAATTCTCCATTGGGGCCATGGATATGAATTCTCCACTGGGGCCATGGGCTCTGAATTCTCCATTGCCCCATGGGCTCTGAATTCTCCTTTGCCCCATGGACTCTGAATTCTCCATTGGGGCCATGGGCTCTGAATTCTCCATTGCCCCATGGACTCTGATTCTCCATTGGGGCCATGGACTCTGAATTCTCCATTGGAGCCATGGACCCTGACTTCTCCCTTGGGGCCATGGACCCTGAATTCTCCATTGGGGCCGAATTCTCCACTGGGGCCATGGGCTCTGAGTTCTCCACTGGGGCCATGGGCTCTGAATTCTCCATTGGAGCCATGGAGAAGGATTCACCCCTGGGGCCTTGGGCACATAATTCTCCAGTGTGGCCTTGGGCTCTTAATTATCGATTGGGGCCATGGGCTCGGAATTCTCCATTGGGGCCATGGGTTCTGAATTCTCCATTGGGCCCATGGGCTATGAATTCTCCATTGGGGCCATGGGCTCTGAATTCTCCAATGGGGCCATGGGCTCCGAATTCTCCACTGGGGCCATGGGCTCTGAATTCTCCACTGGGGCCATGGGCTCTGAATTCTCCATTGGGGCCATGGGCTCTGAATTCTCCAGTGGGGCCATGGACTCTGAATTCTCACTGGGGCCTTGGGCTGTCTGAATTTCCATGGGGCCATGGGCTCTGAATTCTCCACTGGGGCCCTGGGCTCTGAATTCTCCACTGGGGCCTGCTCTGAATTCTCCATTGGGGCCATGGATATGAATTCTCCATTGCCCCATGGACTCTGAATTTTCCATTGGGGCCATGGGCTTTGAATTTTCCATTGGGGCCATGGGCTATCAATTCTCCATTGGGGCCATGGGCTATGAATCCACCATTGGGGCCATGGACTCTGAATTCTGCATTGTGGCCATGGACCCTGAATTCTCCATTGGGGCCATGGGCTCTGAATTCTCCATTGGGGCCATGGGCTATGAATTCTCCATTGGGGCCATGGGCTATGAATCCTCCATTGGGGCCATGGGCTCTGAATTCTCCATTGGGGCCATGGGCTCTGAATTCTCATTGGGGCATGGGTATGAATTCTCTATTGGGGCAATGGACTATGAATTCTCCATTTGGGCCATGGGCTCTGAATTCTCCATTGGGGCCATGGGTTATGAATTCTCCATTGAGTCCATGGGTTATGAATTCTCCATTGGGGCCATGGGTTATGAATTCTCCATTGGGGCCATGGGCTCTGAATTCTCCATTTGGACCATGGACTCTGAGTTCTCCATTGGGGCCATGGACTATGAATTCTCCATTGCCCCATGGACTCTGAATTTTCCATTGGGGCCATGGGCTTTGAATTCACCATTGGGGCCATGGGCTATCAATTCTCCATTGGGGCCATGGGCTATGAATCCACCATTGGGGTCATGGACTCTGAATTCTCCAATGCCCCATGGACTCTGAATTCTGCATTGTGGCCATGGACAATGAATTCTCCATTGGGGCCATGGGCTCTGTATTTCCATTGGGGCCATGGGCTCTGAATTCTCCATTGGGGTCATGGGCTCTGAATTCTCCATTGGGGCCATGGGCTATGAATTCTCTATTGGGGCCATGGACTATGAATTCTTCATCGTGGCCATGGGCTCTGAATGGAGCTGCCCATGTTCAGCCATTGCTGAGTTCAAAACGACAGACACCCCCTCCTTAGTGATCAATGGGGACCTATTAGGTGAGTTAGAACATTTTGGTACGCACACCACTGTATGAGGTGTTCTGTGGAAAGGTCGATCTGGAGGATGCCCAAACACACTTGAAGGGGTTGTCTCACTTCAAGGATTGCATTTTAAGTTAAAGATCTTGCAAAACCAAGTCACTGCAATATGTGTCCATTGTTAGTGTATGTTCACACAGCGTGTTGGATCCGAAAAAAGCATTCAAAAGCGCATCCAACACGCAAATGCGTGTTTGGATGCGTTTGGGCTGCAGCAGGATCGCACCCTATAGTTTTTAATAGAGTGTCTGCTGCGCCTTTCAGATCAAGAATGAACATGTGAATTCTTTGAACGGATCCGAAAGACGTATCAAGAAGACGCATATAAAACACACATCGGCGATCATTCCTCTGAACATGATGTGTGTTTTACTTTGAAAGCAATGTAAAACATTTGAAACAATAATAAAAACATCCTTTAACTCACCGGTCAGATGTGATCAGCTTTCACTATATGAATATGCAGGTATCTACCTGTGCAGCTTGATAAGGCTTGAATTGAATGCATTTAGTGATCCCGTGTTAAGTGACTACAACCTCAATTCCAAAAAAGTTGGGACACTAAACAAATTGTGAATAAAAACTGAATGCAATGATGTGGAGGTGCCAACATCTAATATTATATTCAGAATAGAACATAGATGGCAGATCAACAGTTTAATCTGAGTAAATGTAACATTTGAAAGGAAAAATATGTTGATTCCAAATTTCACAGTGTCTACAAATGCCAAAAAGTTGGGACATAGTAGCAATAAGTGGCTGGAAAAATGACATTGAGCATATAACGAACAGCTGGAAGACCAATCAACACTAATTAGGTGAATTGCCAACATGATTGGGTATAAAAAGGGCTACTCAGAGTGTCAGTGTCTCTCTGAAGCCAAGATGGTAATAGGATCACCAATTCCACCATTGTTGCGCAGAAAGATAGTGCAACAATACCAGAATGGTGTTACCCAGCGTAAAATAGCAAAGACTTTAAAGTTATCATCATCAACCATATATAACATCATCAAAAGATTCAGAGAATCTGGAACAATCGCTGTGCGTAAGGGTCAAGGCCGTAAAACGCTACTGGATGCTCGTGATCTCCGGGCCCTTAAACGTCACTGCACCTCAAACAGGAATGCCACTGTCAAGGAAATAACAGAATGGGCTCAGGAATTCTTCCAGAAAGCATTGTCAGTGAACACAATCCACCCTGCCATCCGCCGTTGCCAGCTGAAACTCTACAGTGCAAAGAGGAAGCCATTTCTAAGCAAGCTCCACAAGCTCAGCCATTTGCACTGGGCCAGGGTCATTTAAAATGGAGTGTGGCAAAATGGAAAACTGTTCTGTGGTCAGATGAGTCACGATTTGAAGTTCTTTATGGAACAGTGGGACGCCATGTCATCCGGACCAGATAGGACAAGGACAACCCAAGTTGTTATCAATGCTCCGTTCAGAACCCTGCATCACTGATGGTATGGGGTGGCATGAGTGCTTGTGGCATGGGCAGCTTGCATGTCTGGAAAGGCACCATTAATGCAGAGAGCTATGTTCAGGTTCTAGAACAACATATGCTCCCATCTAGACGTCCTCTCTTTCAGGGAAGACCCTGCATTTTTCAACAAGATAATGCCAGAGCACATTCTGCAGCAATCACAACATCATGGCTACGTAGGAGAAGGATCCGGCGACTGAAATGGCCAGCCTGCAGTCCAGATCTTTCACCTATAGAGAACATTTGGCGAATCATAAAGAGGAAAGTGCGACAAAGAAGGCCCAAGATGATTGAACAGTTAAAGGCCTGTAATACACATGAATGGGAGAGCATTCCTATTTCTAAACTTGAGAAACTGGTCTCCTCTGTCCCCAGACATCTGTTGACTGTTGTAAGAAGAAGGGGGGATGCCACACAGTGGTAAAAACAGCATGGTCCCAACTTTTTTGGGATTTGTTGACACCATGAAATGTTGAAACAACATATTTTTCACTTACAGTGATACATTCTCTGTTTAAACATTTGATCTGTGATTTGTGTTCTATTCTGAATATAATATTAGATGTTGGCGCCTCCACATCATTGCATTCAGTTTTTATTCACAATTTGTTTAGTGTCCCAACTTTTTTAGGATTGAGGTTGTACTTCTCTGCCGTGAAAAGCCGGCTAACAATTTGTTGGGATACTTGCGCTGTTGGTTCTCCTGTTTGTATTCAGCAGCAATCACTGTTACACAATCCGTGGCATGTTTGATGCTGAGCTCGTCAACTGTCCAGCTTCCGGTGCTCGGCTTCCGCTCCCCTTGCATGGAATGCCCGGCTAGGCATAAACATATGTAAGTAAACCGCTCCATTACCGTCTACTCCCAAGTACTATAGCGCAAAGGAAACGCTGTCCGCCCACAGCAACTACGTATGCAATAGTTAAAGTCCATCAAAATAGACTATAGCTTCCAGCGCTTAGTAAACGAATTCTTTATTATACAAAAGTAAAAGATCCACACATGGTGCATGCTTGTGCTCACAAGCACGCACCATGTGTGGATCTGTCATTTTTGCACAATAAAATATCCGTTTACTAAGCGCTGGAAGCCATAGTCTATTTTCATGGACTTTAACTATTGCAATGTAAAACACACTGCACATTGTTAGATGCATGTTTGGGTTTGTTTAGGGTCCGAAACACAGATCCGAACACATATCTAAAAACGTATCCAAAATCGGATCCAACACGCCGTGTAAGCATACCCTTAGAGATGATCCCCAAGTTTCAAAGGGGTGGTGATTCTAGGCGCAGGTTACTTAAAGTTGTTGTCTCACTACAAGGATCGCTTTTTAGGTTAAAGATCTTGTAAAAACAAGTCACTTTACAATATGTGTCCATTAACAGTGTCTTACCTATTGTGAGAGATCCCCTCTTGTATGGGCTGCATCAGCTCTTTAGGTCGCTATAACTACAGACCTGTTCAATCTCTCCTGATAGGCTGCCAGCACTGGTCGCTATAGCTACAGACCTGGTGTCCTCAGCAGTTTGTCACTGCAAGTCAGTGGTAGCCAGTAAAAACAGTAAGTTCAAAAAAGGAAACTGAGAAAATAGGACTGAGGTATGATGAATTGATGTCAGAGGTCTCATGTTTTTTCTTGGTGTTTGGTTATCTGGGAATGGTTTTATAATTTATCAATACATTTTTTTGCTACGTTTTAAACCTCCTTAAATGGGTTGTCTCACTACAAGGATTGCTTTTTATGTTAAAGATTTTGCAAAAACAAGTCACTTTGCAATATATGTCCATTAGCAGTGTCCTACCTATTCCTAGATATCCCCTCTTGTATGGGCTGCATCAGCTCCTCAGGTCGCTATAGCTACAGACCGGTTTTATCTCACCTGATAGGCTGACAGCGCTGGTTGCTATAGCTACAGACCTGGCTTCTACTGCAGCCTAGTAGAAGCCAGTAAACATGCCCCTGAATTCAAAATGAAACCAAGAAAACAGGACTGAGGTAAGATGAATCAATATAGTGAGACAACGCCTTTTAGTCTCCTTAATTGGTGCTTTTTATGCTGGTTATCCTTTTTATGCGGAAGTTATGTGTCCATTACCAGTGTCCTATCTATTCCTAGATTTCCCCTCTTGTATGGGCTGAATCAGTTTCTCAGGTCACTATAATTACAGACCTATTCGATCTCTCCTGATAGACTGCCAATGCTGGTCGCTATAGCTACAGACCTGGTGTCCTCAGCAGCTCATCACTGCAGGCCAGTAGTAGTCCGTAAAGATGCCTATGAATCCAAAAATAAAACCGAGAAAACAGAACTGAGGTAAGAAGAATCGATGTAGTGAGACAGCCCCATTAAGATAGTGATCCACAGCACACATATTAATATGCAAAAGGTTAGGTGCTTTATTTATGTACATGTGATGGTACAAAATGCTCTCTAAAACAGAGAAGGGAGAAGGAAAAAGGGGGAAGAGTTGGGGGAAGGCTTTCAAAGAAGCCAAAGAGTATGGATCAAACAGGCTGCAGTTTCTGCTGGCGGAGGGTAGTGGAAGATCCTAGAAAAACTCTGCTACAGATGGCTGTAGATTGCAATCCATTCGTCCAAATGGCAAAAGTCCGAAATTGTGTTGAAGCAATGATGTCTCCACTGCACAGAAAAACGTCAGTATTTTCAGCATTTTTCGTTTTATAAAAACGCTGAAAAAAACTACTGAAAACAGGTCCCATAGACTTGTATATTAAAAACATTCTTTTGTCTCCACAGAAGGTTTTTTTCTGCTCGTTTTTTTGCTTGTCGTTTTTTGAAACATGTTGCAAGAACGACTGAGCAGGGCAGAAAATTAACTATTGGAGTCTATGTAAAGCGCTGGATGTTTTTTGGCGAGTTTTTTTTAACATTTTGTGCCACGTTTTTGACACTTTTTTGCAGAAATCCATAGCAATTATAATTGCTATGGATTTCTGCAAAAACAGGCATAAAAAAAGTGCCAAAAACGCGCAAAAAAAGGCAAAAAGCGCCAAAAAATGGCTGTTTTTTCAGCTGCTTTTGACATGCAGTGGACAAAAGCCTCAGTTTTGTGAACGTTTTTAGGATTTGGTTTTCAGTGAGTTTTTTGTCCAATGGCGTGTAGAAATAACCTTATAGATTGTTGTGATTTGGCCTGGTTCCTTTCTCCAATTGATCCCTGAAGAATGTGAGATAGGGTGTCGCCTGGAGATTTGCGCCATTTTGGTTCAGTTATGACCCTTTATCAAGCAGCAGGCAAATGGTATGCAGGTGGGAGTACAATGAGTTGATAAATGTGTATTGTGGTACATGCATGCTTAGTGTAAAAGGATTGCTGCGACGCTCGGTTAAATTATCACTAAATTGTGGAGAAGCCCTGTGAACCGAGTGCCGCAGCAATCCTTTACTCACTCCTGTACTCCCTTCGTGGTCCGAAGCAACGGCATCAGCTGCTGGTGTTAGTATAGGGTATGTTCACACAGCGTTTTTGCATCCGAATTTGGATCCGTGTTGGATCCGAAAATCGGATCCAAAAACGCTGCAGCAATTCGATGTAAAACAGATCCAACACGTACCCAAACATGCAGCTGCGTGTTTTGGATGCGTGTTGGATGCAGCAGGATTGCACCCTATAGTTTATTATAGGGCTCCTGCTGCGTCTTTCGGACATGTCAATTCTTGGAACGGATCCGAAAGACGGAGTGAGACACGCATCGGAGATCACTCGTGTGAACGTGATGCGTGTTTCTAATAAAAAGCAATGTAAAATCACATTGCTATTTATTAGATACATGTTTGGGTCCGTTTGGGGTATGACGACATATGGATCCAAACACGTATCGAAAAGCGTATGTTACACGGAGTAAACACGCCATGTGAACATACCCTTAGGGCTACAGGTGCTTAAGAGTATTGTGCCTCGATTGTTTGCACGTGGGAAGGTGATTACCTAGCTCACCTATACTTTAGTTTGGTATTATTTTATTCTTTTTAATCAATACATTTTTATTGAATTTTTTTCAAGAAAGAAACTTTAAACATCTCTTGCAATAAAAGGAAAAAATTGGGTTAGGAAGGAAGTGATGAGGCAGGATGGTGGGAGGGGGAGGGAGGTCGCAAAAGTATACCAGCACACCATATCTGCAAAAGTAGGAGGTAAAAGTTAACCCTTTAAGGCCAGATTAATATCCACCCAAGAGGCCCAGGCTGAGATAAATGTATGGGTTGTAGCAGCTCTGTAGGTTAATATTTATTTGGTATTATCTTGACGTGTTACACTAGGGAAGCGCCACAAGCTTCGTTTTGTTCTGTTTTACATATTGTGGCACATGGATTTTCTTGGTGCATTCTTCCCCTTTCCTTCGTTTGCACATAGAGACTAGATAAACAGCTCATTAATCTGATTTTCTATAATAGATGCCCCTATCCTAGACCCTTAGAAATAACATGCATATACAGTACAAGAGGTGGCAGGATTGGCACCTACTTCTTATTGTCATATCAGACATAATATCATGGCGGATCAGACATAATAATATCAGGGCTTCTTATCCTCAGGATAGGTGATAAATGCCTGATCACCGCTAGGACCCCAATATACTAAAAACAGCTATGGGGCCAACGAGGTACTGAGCAATTTCCAAAATGCCAACTTCCCGTTTTTGGCGGGGGGGCCCCGTATTTGGGGTCCCCCCCCCGCCCCCTCCCCGGGGGAGTTGGCTTTCCCTCCCGCCGCCTGAGGGGGCGGGGGTTCCTTTAAATTCCCCGCGGGCAAGAGTAGCGTGGGCGCTACTCTTGCGCGCGGGCCGCCCCTACAGGCGGGTGGGGGGCCGAAAGTGCCCGCTCACCCGCCCGCGGCTCACTGTGGGGGGAGGGGGGAGGAGGGATCGCTCCCTCCCCCCTCCTCTCCCTGTATTACGGGCCGGTGTGCCGCCGTGCTACGGGGAGAGCGGCCAGGGGAAGTGACGCGGGGGTGGGGGAGTGACGCGCGGCTGCTCTCACTTCCCCCCGGCCGCTGAAGAGTGGAGGAGCTGGCCGCGCTGCAGGACCTGGTAAGGTAAGTGGATTTTATTATTTTATTTTTATTAGCTTTAGGGGGGGACTACCTGGTAACAGAGAGGGCAACTACCTGGGAACAATGGGGGCACACCTGGCAACAAAGGGGCACACCCGGGAACAAAGGGGGAATCCTGGCAACAAAGGGGGCAACCCGGCTAACAAAGGGGCATACCTGGTAACAAGGGGGGGCCCACCTGGGAACAGAGGGGGCCCCCTACCTGGCCCCCGGGGGGCACACCCTGGCAAAATGGGGGCACTACCCGGAACAAAGGGGGCACTACTTGGGCCAAAGGGGGGCCTACCTGGCAACAAAGGGGACTCCCTGGCTAACGATGGGGCACTACCTGGCTAACAGATGGGCACCTCCTGGCTAACAAAAGGGGCACTACCTGGGTAAAGAGGGGCACTACCTCAACAGAGGGGCACTACCTGCAAAAAAGGGGGCATCATGGCTAACAGATGGGGGCATACCTGGCAAAGAGGGGGCACTCCTGGCAACAGAGGGGGCACTACCCGGAAAAAATGGGGGCACTAGGTTAACAGAGGGGGCACTACCTGGCTAAAAATATGGGACTACCTGGCAAAAGAGGGGGCATACCTGGGGGAAACAGATGGGGGCCCAACCCGGCTAACAGTGGGGGCACTACCTGGCAACAGAGGGGGAAACCTGGCAACAAAGGGGGGACTACCTGGCTAAAGATGGGGGCACTACCTGGTAACAGAGGGGGGACACCTGGGGTAACGAGGGGGCACTCTTTTTGGTAACATGGGGGCACTACTTGCTAACGGGGGGAATATTTGGGAACGATGGGGGAATACTTGGCTAAAGATGGGGGGACTACTTGGCTAACAGATGGGGGCACTCCTGGTTAACAAGGGGGGACTACCTGGTAAAATGGGGGCATACGGCTAACAGATGGGGCATACCCGGCTAAAAATGGGGGCCTACCTGGGAAACAATGGGGGCACACCTGGCAACAATGGGGGCAACTGGGAACCAATGGGGGCAACCTGGCACAAAGGGGGGCATACCGGCTAACAAGTTGGGGCATACCTGGTAAAATGGGGGCAAACTTGGCTACAAAGGGGGGCCCCCCCTTGGGTAACAAAGGGGGCTCCCCCCTGGCTACAAATTTTGGTCTCCTGGTACAGGGGGGCATTTTGGCTACGGGGGCATTACCAGCCTGTAAGGGGCACTACCCGGTTTGGGGGGGGACTACCTGGGTATAAAGGGGATCTACCTGGCTTTTTTCCAAAAACCCTTATGCAGTTAGGTGGAGTGGGTGTGGCTTTTTGAAGGGGGGGGCATACCGACAAGATGGGCTGTCCATGCAAAAATTTTGCCGCGAGCGTACGCGCGCCGCCCAAAAAGAGTCTCCTGCTTTTTCACTTTCAAAAGTTGGCAACTATGATGTACACGGCTATCTCAGTTGGTGCCATGGACTTTGGATGGAGCTGCACATGTTCAACCACTGCTCTGCTCAATGCTGCGAGGAGGGATGGGGCACTTGGGGCCCCCTTCTTAGTGATCAGTCTTGGTCCCAGCAATCAGACATCATCTATTCAGGTGATGAATGTGTATTTTGGCACATGGGACAGCAGAGCGCTTTTTCCGTATCTCCCATCAGCACAAATAGACTAATTAAACAGCTAATCATTCTATGTTTGATTTAATACTATTATTCCCAAACCCCCTTAAAAAGCATAACATGGGCAACACATAAATTTGGGAGGATGGCACAACTTTTTATTGGGATTAGACATGATAATATCATGGCTTCTTATCCACAGCACAAGTGATAAATGCCTGATCAAAGTTATGGCCCCCACCAATCACTGACACAGTCTATGAACTGATGGAGGTAGCTGAATGCTGTACCCAGCTTTCACAATTGGTGCCAAGGACTTTGGTGCTGGGCATGTGCTCCACTCAAAGCAGCATGGTGGGGCCCCTGTTTTATTGATCAGTGGGGGTCCCAGGAATCAAATATCGCCTATTCTGTGGACAAGGGAAAAGTGTTTGTGCACAGGGGGGTTTGGTGGATTCCCCACAACCCCCTTTCAGCACAGTATAGCACTGAGTTAAACAGCTATATCATGTCTGATGTTTTGGTTACTAGGGACTCAGTGCCTAACTACAGCAGCTTTTTCATTGAGGTTGTCACTGAGCATGTCCCTAGCAACAAATCTGTCCCAGGTATACAGCTCAAACAACATTACCCCTGTACGAAAGGAAGAGAAGGGACAAGAAGACATGGCAGTACATAAACCAGGCTTAACCTGTCTCTTGGTGCCATATTAATCCATGTCTTTTATTCATCCAGATTGTTATGAAGTCTCCAAAAATTCACTTGACCAACTTTGTACACGTACTTCATCACCCATTGTTCCAAACATAGGATAATTTAGGGGGTAGGTAATAGTATACCTATGAGTAGGAAATGTTTTTCTTTTTTGAGAGCGCCAAGTTGATGAAGGGAGTCTTAGAAGCCAAGCAATGCTCCTGGGAAAGGGTATTAAATTTTGGTCTCCTCCAGGTCTTGCCATCTATTGGAGGTAGTTTCTCTGTGAATCTTGAAACACAACAAGGGATTTAATCCATGGCAGAATCTCTTCCAAAAGAAAGAATCACTCATCTGTAGACAGCTGGTGGGAGCTTAAGTACTGTGGGCTCCTGGACATAGGAAAGGAGGTAGAAAGCCAGAGGCAGAGTGTAAGAGTAATGTGCAACATTTGCTGTCATGTACCAAAGCAGTAAGATGGGCCTTAAGAATCAACTCCACTCTTGGGCCCCAAAAATCAACTCCACTGCTGGGCCCCCAAGAAACATCTCCACTGGTGGGCCCAAAATCAACCCCACTGCTGGGCCCCAAAATAAACTTCACTGGAGGGCCCCAAAAATCAACTCCACTGGTGGGCTCTGAGAATCAACTCCACTGGTGAGCCCCAAGAATCAACTCCACTGTTGGGGGGGCCCAAGAACCAAATCCGCTGGTGAGGTCCAAGGATCAGCTCCACTGCTGGGCTCCAAGAATCAACTCCACTGCTGGGCCCCATCAATCGACTCCATTTGTGGGCCCCAAGAATCAACTCCACTGGTGAGCCCCAAGAATCAACTCCACTGCTGGGCCCCATGAATCAACCCACGGTGAGCCCCAAGAAAAAAACCCACTGGAACTCCGAGAATCAAATCCCCCTTTTAAATAAGGGTCAAGTTGTGACTACAAATCAAGCACAAATCCCCTCACCAAAACATAAACCCGGCCATTTTATTAGGACACCAGCAGTAAGGGTTGGACCCCCTTTTGCCTTCAGAACTGCCTCATTCTTTTTTCATAGATTCCCAAGGTGTTGCAACGATGCTCAATTGGTACCAAGGGGCCCAAAGAGTGCCAAGAAATTTTCCCCCAAAACACCATGAACCACCACCCCAGCCTGAACCGTGATACAAGGCAGGTGGCCCATGCTTTCAGTTGTTGACGCCAAAATTCTGCCCCTAACCGAAGCGCAGCAAAAAATCGAACTAATCAGACCGGGAAAAGTTTTTCCAATCTTCTACTGTCCATTTCGTGAGTTTGGGAAAATTTGGAGCCTCATTTTTGTTTTTAGCTAAAAGGGATGGCACCCGGTGGGTTTCTGCTGTGTAGCCATTGCCTAAATTTTCCCCGTACGGGTGCGTTCAAAAATTGCTCTTCTGCCTCCTTAGTTGAACGGGGGGCTATTTGAGTCATTTTGCCTTCTATCAGCTCGAACCATCTGCCCATTCTTTTTTGACCTCTGGCATCACAAGGCATTTCCGCCCACGGGACTGCCGTCATTTTGGTGTTTTTTCTTTTTGGGCCCATCTCTGTAAACCCTAGAATGGTTGTGCGCGAAAATCCCGGGATCGCATTTCTGAAATACCCAGACCACCCTTTTAGCACCAAAAACCATGCAAAGATCAAAGGCACTCAAATCACCTTTCTTCCCCATACGATGCTCGGGTTTTAACTGCAGGAGATTGTCTTGACCAAGTCACATGCCTAAAACACGAGTTTTTCCCCCCATGGGGATTGGTGATTAAAATTAAGTGTTAAGAGCATTGGACAGGTTCCTAATAAAGTGGCCCGGTGAGTGTATATCAGCAATATTATGCTACCAAAACAAATTCCACTAAAAAAGACCAACATTACCAAAAAACGCTACAAATAAGGAACCCCCTTATTCCACCGAACATACAACTGCACCACCCATAAAGAAATTAATACCCTTATACTATTATTGAATAAAGATCAGGATGAAAGACCAATATTACTGCAATACAGTGATCCTATAGTGGTAATTTGCAGTATACACTGGCTCTGCAGACTGTATATTACCACTATACAGTGCCCATATAGTGGTAATTACCAGTGTACACAAGCTCTGAAGACTGTATTTTACCTCCATGCAGTGACCATATAATAGTAGGTACCAGTGAACACAGGCTTTGGAGCTCTGCAGACTATGTATTACTATCATATAGTGCCCATGTAGTGGTGGATACCAGTATATACAGGCTCTGCAGACATAAGTGACATTCTCTGATGAATCATTCACTTTACCTTTCTTTTGCATCCGATCCAGATCATTTCTCCCAGCCACAACCCGTCTCTGTAGAATTTGCACAGAAATATCCCCCACCTCTTTACAAACGTCCCATTGGACAGGCAATGGGTACAGGCACAGGCACTGGGTACAGGCAATAACTTAGAGAAAAAGTCAAAATAGTCTCCTAGGAGGGGATGAAGAGAAATAAGGACTAACCCCTGTACCCCTCAGAATCAGCATGATGAGGAGGATTGTTTAAATCCCACTAAGATTCCCAAGTCCTTCTCCATGTTACCTTTACCCAGAGTTTTTCCATTTAACAAGTAATCATGAAATTGATTTCTCCTTTCCATGTGCATAACCTTGCATTTATCTGTGTTAAACTTCATTTGCCGCTTCTCTGTTCAGGCCTTCAATTTATCCAGATCCCTTTGTAATAGAATTATTGTGTTAATATTTTCAAGAAAATTTATGTTAATCCTGAAATTTTAACCAAAAGCCAAATATCTCTAACTTTTTGTGAGCAGTGTATAACAAATTATAGTGACTAGGATTCTGGAGAAGGATCGTCGATCTAGGGATTTATTCTGATTGCCAGATTGGAGTAGGGAAGGAATTTTCCCCCTAAAATGAGGATAGTTGGCTTCTACCTCATGGGGTTTTTGCCCTCTTCTGGATCAACACTATAGCACAATACGCTGAACTGGATGCATGTCTGTCTTTTTTCAGCCTTACAAACTAGGTAACTCCCTGTTTCCTCAAAAATAAGACATCTCCTGAAAATAAGACCTAAAGCATTTTTTTTATGCAATTCAGAGTTCAGCTGCTTTTGCTGAGGTTTGTGATGAAATCACTACAGTATATTAATACATGTTGATTTTTTGTTCCATAATAAATGTGAATTCTTGTTCATGGAAAAATAAGACATCCCCTAAAATAAGTCTTAGTTCGTCTTTAGGAGCAAAAATTAATATCAGACACCGTCTTATCTTTGGGGAAACAGGGTATCTAAAAATGTGTATGCAATAAGCTGCCTTTGGTGTCTGTTCTATAAGGCTGTGTTCACACGGCTTATTCCCGACGGATTTGTGAGCGCATTCCGGCTCACAAATCCGCCGTGAATAAGGGGCGGGACGGGGGTGGGCGCCGGAGCGCGACGGGGGCGCCGCTCCCCGGTCCCATAGACTTGCATTATCCACGGTGCGTATTGCGCCTGGATAATGTGCATGTCACTTTCTCCCCGCCCGGCGGATTCGCCGAGCGGGCAGGTGCGACGGAATGCACTGTTCTCTATGAGAGCAGTGGATTACCGTAATTACTGCGACGGATTGGCGCCGTACTGCAGCGCAAATCCGGGGCGCAGTACGGCGCCAATCCGCAGCAAAATAAGCCGTGTGAACGAGGCCTTAGTGTATGAAGCTCTATAACAGAAAAACAGCACTCTTACATTTATACACTACTCAATATTAATATTACGACACCAAGGACAAGCCATAAGGTTATGCAAATTGAGGAAGTAGCAGGTGTCACTAAGATCTGCAAATGATCAAATTTTCAAGCCCCTAGCTCCAATCTGTAGCATGTGGGAGAGGCATAAATGCCAGATTAAAAGCAACATTTTTTAAGTCACACGAAACCTCAAAATTGGCTCAAGTGGTGTGTGATGATTGTGCAATGCTTCGTGTTCGTTAATGTACCAGTTATCTCCACTTTTCGCGAACTGAGAGGGACAGTAGTCTTGAACTGAGACATCTTGGTTTATAACTTCATCAGATCACTAGATGGATAAGCCGAAATGTCAGCACTGTTAAATGTTACGTTGTTGGGTGAAAAACGAATTGGAACGACGGCAAAAGGCTAACTTCTGCACGGTCGAACCTTCTAATTGAAAAAATGACGCGTAGTGATTAATTCTGTACTGTGAGTGAAGCTGGACATCACATCCCAAGCTTAGGCTGGCATAAAGTGTTGACACAAACCATCAGAAGGTATTTGCATGACATTTGGCTACAAGCCAAACATCCAGTTACAGGAGTTCCATTGACCTCACGCCACCACTGTCAAAGGCTATCATGATACACAGCACGACGGCAATGTAGGCTGGAATAGAGGTCTATCTTGTCTATCTTTTTCAATGAGCTTGCTGTGGAGACCACAAGGGCAATGCCATGAAAGTGGTTTTTACAAGGAAGTGTCACAACAGTCCTACACCCAGGATTATAGTATGGAATGGTATAATGTACAGTAACTGGACCACTGTCATCTTCATTGAAAGTACAATAAATGGGGTATGTCTATAGTGTCCGAGGAGACATTTTCAAGAGGACAACACCATGCCACATGTTGCTCATGCTACTTTGAGCAGCCTGCATGATCTAAATGTGCTAGCAAGGCCTCCAGCGTCTTTAGACTTGTCTTCATGAGTTGGCATTTGCAATATAAGCTGGAAGCAGCCAATCTTGATGATTTAGGTACTCACATGCATTCAGCACGGCATAATATTTCTTAGACAACCATTAATAACTTCAGTAAAGGCATGCCAAGGCGTGTAAATCCATGTATTTTTGCTTATGGCTCTTAAACTCAATATTGAAAAAATAAAGATGTTTGCTTTCCATTTTTTATCACTTGCATATTACTAATGTGTCTACTGATCCTGTGATTCTCATAGTTTTACATGATTTCTGTCACAAACACAGGTGGTGAATCCTCTGGGTCACCACGAGAGTTGACTTAAACCACGACAGGGAGCGGAGTCTAAAGAGCCGCCCAGTATTTACCAGAGCCTGCTACAAGGCGGGAGACTCTAACCCTGACGGGGCCACTCGCGGTGACAGCCGAGATGCAGTGAGGTACAGAGGGAGAAGACTAAGGCATAGTCAGGTCACTGGCAGAAAGGTCGGGACAGGCAGCATGCAGAACGTGACCAGATCACTGGCAGAAAGGTCAGGGCAAATGGCAGACAGAGAAAAGTCAAAGTCCAATAGCTGAAGGTCAAAACTGGGAATCACAGACCACACGCAAGAACAAACACTAGCAGAGGAACACCAACGATCTGACGGGGGAAACATGGAGAGGTGTCCTTATGAAGGTGGAGGTCACAGGTGATAGTGTGTAAGGGGGTGTGCTGGCCCTTTAAATGTTAAAGACATGGCACAAATACGCCCTAAAAATGAGTCTGTGGTCCGGAGCAGGGACCGCGATGCACATCGTAACAATTTCCAAGACTTTTCCTTTTGGTTGATGTAATTTCAATGTTGAAAAGCATCAAAATTTTCCTCATGCTCCCAGGAACTCCCTACAGGCTCAAATTCCTTTGAGTCGACCAGATAGTACCTTTTTGCCTCTAAGTAGTTTTTCAGCCAGAATTTCTTGGACCTCGTAGATGTTTTCAGAACCTGTTTCTGTTGAAGATGTCTTTGGCTTTTGAGAAAAGCCGTTGAGGACCAAGGGCTTTAGGAAAGAGACATGGAAGGAATTCAGGATCCGCATAGATGGAAGCAAACGGAGCTTATAGCACGCTGGATTAATTTTATGACGAACTGAGAAAGGTCCAAGAAAGCGTGGGCCGAGCTTGACACTGGGAATTATCAGGCGAATGTACTTGGCAGGTGACCAGACTTTATCACCCAGATGGAGCACAGGAAGAGGTCTCTGCTTCTTGTCTGCTTAAGACTTAGTTTTGGAAGATACTCAGAAGAGAGACTGCCAGGTATCCTGCCAGATTCAAGATATTTCTTGGAATTGGGAGTCCACAGCTGGAACATCAGAGGCGGCTGGTTGAGAAAGGGAAGGGCGGGGTTCTTGCCTGTAGATGATAAAGACCGGGAGGCTCCTGCAGAAGTGGAATCAAGATGGTTGTAAGAAAATTTTGCCCAAGGAAGAAGATCAGCCCAATTATCTTGGCAGGGCGAGACAAAGTGCTGAAGATAATTTCCAAGAATTTGAATTACTCTTTCAACTTGTCCATTGGACTGAGGGTGTTAGGCTGAAGAAAAATCCAATTTGACCTGAAGATGAGTGCAGAGAGCACGCCAGAATTTGAAGACAGATTTTACCCCCTGGTCAGGTACCATATGGAAGACCATGCAGACAGAATATGTACTGAAAAAAGTGAGAAGCAAGTTGAAGTGAGTAGGGCAGAACTGGGAGTGATACAAAGTGCGACATCTTGTAAACCACCCAAAAATACTGTATGGGCAGAGGAGGGAGCCAAATCTGTGATAAATTCCGTAGCAATATGGGTCCAGGGCTTTTCTGGAACAGGTAGAGGTTGGAGAAGACTGGAAAGTTTTAGACGTGAGGACTTATTATGAGCACTTGTAGTGCAACCAAGAACGAAGTCTTTAACATCTTGAACAAGAGTAGGCCACCAACAGTAACCAGAGATTAGTAAGAAAGATATTTGAATTCTTGGATGACCGGCAAGCTTGCAAGAATGGCCCCATTGAAGAATACGTTTCTTCAAGACAGCGTGCAAAAGTTTTCCTGGGAATAATTCGAAGTCAATGGGAGTTGCAGAGTTCAGATGTTATGGGGAAATAATATGTTGCGATTTGAAGTCGAGTCCAGTGGTATCCAAGGTATGGGAGAGAGCACCAACTTTCACATTCTTCTCCGCAGACCTAAAGTGCAACCGGAAATCAAATTGGGAAAAGAAGAAAGACCATCTAGCTTGCCAGAGATTTAACTGCAGTCTGGAGATAAAGGAGATTCTTGTAGTCGGTGTAAATATTCTGTTTTAATGCCAATTTAATAGCCAACGGTTAGTTCCACTATGGGTGCTGCCAGGGTGGAGAAGTCGGTAATAAATTGGCGATAGTAATTTGAAAAACCGCAAAAAGCGTTGAATAGCCTGAAGTCCAATAGGTCAAGGCCACTGGAGGATAATAGAGAGTTTTGCTGGATCCATCTGTAGACCTTCTTCTGAGATAATATACCCTAGGTAGGCCAAACTGGTTTGTTCAAATAAGCATTTTTCAAGCTTGGCATACAGATAGTTAGCCTGTAGGTGTTGTAGAACCAACCACACATGGTTGCGATAAAACTTCAAGTCTGGAGAAAAAAATCAATATGTCATCTAGGTAGAACTCCGACACAAACATACAGAAGGTCACGGAAGATCTCATTAACAAGATCTTGGAAGACTGCAGGAGCATTTCATAGTCCAAAGGATATCATTAGGTACCCATCACAAGAAGGTTTCAGATTGCCTACGATCGTTTCGCACTCACTCGTGCTTTCTCAAGGCCCATAATGCTGTTAAGACGGCCCTGCCAACATGGCCTGGCTTTTTGGGCACAGAAAGAGGATACCCTCTACAATGAAGAGGTGTCGTGCCAGGCCTGAGGTCCATGGGACTGATGTGTTGGAATGGTCTCTGTTTGCTTCTCTAAGAAGAGATCCGCAAATTCCTAATATGGGAATGGTAGACCCGAAAGCGGAGGCAGTGGATGTCTCTGCAAAACTGGTGAGACGAGGAAGTCTGCGGGGCTGAAAGGATTCTCGCTGCTGGCGAAGCTAAAATTGCCTCTAAACTAAACGGATGTCAATTCTGGTGGCCAAAGCAATGAGGTCATCCAGAGAGGTCAGGAGATCTCAACCAGTCAGTTCATCCTTGATTCTCCCAGCCCAAAAGACCGTTATGAGAGCCTCATTATTCCAAGCTAGCTCAGTGGACAGTGTGCGAAACGGGGTATTTCCTCACCGTGCAATCGCCTTGACGTAAGCGAAGTAGACATGACACAGCAGAAGAATCATGCCCAAGTTCCTCAAAAACCTTGCTGTAGACCTTCAAAAACTTCTGTAGATTAGCCATCAATGGATCCCCTCACTCACAAAGGGGCATGGTCAGGCCAGGGCTTCACCGGAGAGCAGACTGATAACAATGCTCGATCGAAAGCAAACTGGTGCACAGTTTGACTGATACCAACAGTCAAACTAAAACTACTAAGGTGATAGTAGCCTAGGCTTAATGTCGCAAAACTGCTGGTTCTTACTTCACCAAGATCAGACTCAATTACTATAGTTTCAGGGATGCCTTTTGTTGTGCTTCCTTTTTATGTGGAAGATTGCCACACCGTGTGCAGTCCAATCCTGGACTAATAGAATTGTCTCCAATCATGTGACCATAGCCAATCATAGAAACTTTGTTTCATAAAGCTAAGTTTTATCTCTCTGCTTCTCCTCACAGTTATTTTATTGTCTGATAAGAATCAGACATCTAAGTCTCTGCTACTGAGAAGTAAGATTAATCACATAAACATTCCCTCCTCTTTCCCAGAGCCATAACTTTTTTATTTTTCCACCTACTTAGAGGGCCTTTATTTTGATTAAATTTATTCCAATTTTTCCGTGAAATGATAAAAAAACAACACATTTTTGGCATCTGGAATTTTTTTTCTTCTACAGTGTTCAGCATTCAGCGATACCAAATATGTGTAACTTTTTTTTATTATTTTAGTTATTTATTTCTAAAATGGCATAAGGTTGTGATTTGAACTTTTATTATTTTTTTTTTTACACTTTAAAACATTTTTTTTTTACTTTAACTTTGAGTCCTTCTAGGGAGCCACTCATTTTTACAGCCTAAATGCATTAGGGTGTACCAATATGGCGGTTTCCCCACTTCCTGCCTGGGGCTGGAAGTAGAGAAATTGAAACAGACGATGGAAGCCTTCACACGATTGCAGTGAGGAACGGTGCACGGCACAATTTCTCATTGATTTAGCCATCTTTGCCGCGACATCTAAGGGGTAAAACAGCGGGGGATGGCGGCGGCTCTTTCCCACGCTTTAACCGCCGGGTGCGATCCCACTACGAAGCCCCTATACAGAAAAATGAAAAAGTTATGGCTGTCGGAATAGGACAATATAAAAACGCAATTTTTTATAGACCTATTTCTATTGTGTAAAAGTAATAAAACATAAAAAACTATATAAAATTTATATCATTGTAATTGTACCGACCCGCAAAGTAAAGTTATGCACTCACTTACACTGCATGGCAAACACTGTAAAATTGAAGCCCAAAAAACAATGGCGGAACTGCATTTTTCCCCCACTTTTTTCATGGCCCAATGCTAAAAAAAACTATAGAACACCTGTGCATCCAAAATGCACACTACACCCCTAGACAAGATCCATGAAGGGTGCTGAATTCAGAATAGGGTAACTTCTGGAAGATTTCACCGGTTCTGGTACTTTGGGGGCTTTGCACATGCGACATGTCACCCACCAATACAGCCAAATAGCGCTCCCTCCCTTATACACCCTGCCATGTGCCCAAACAGCAGTTTACACCCACATGTAGGGTATTGCCGAACTTGGAAAAAATTGCGTAACAAAATTTGGGGTGCTTTTTTTCCAGGATTAAGGGGTGTAGTGTCCAATATGGGGTCTTTTTAGGGGTGTTTATTAAGTTTTAGCACCCTGGGGTGTCCGAAAACCTGAAATGGCGCCTAAATAAAATCGTAATGAAAATGACACCCTAGAGTCCAATAGATGCTCCTCCTATTCTGAGGCTTGTGGTTGAGCCAAATAGCGCAGCAGAATCTGGGGAAAACAGCAGAATCTGGGAAATCAATACTAAGTTTCATTTCCCTGATCACATCTACCATGTTCTTGTGAATAATGGAAATAAATTGAAAATCTTCAAAAAAACCTTCCTAAATGCTGTTTTGAATACTTTAAGGGGTGTAAGTTTCTTAGATGAAGTCCTTTATGGGGGTATCTAACATACAGGCCAATCAAAGTCACGTCAGAGCTGGACTGGTCCCTAAAAAAAATGTATATAGCAAATTTTCTTGAAAATATGAAAATTACTACTAAATTTCTAAGCCCCCTAATGTCGTAAAAAAAAAAAAAATTTTAAAAAATCATGCCAACCTACAGTAGACATATGGTAGATGCTAGTTATAAACTACTGTATATACTCGAGTATAAGCCGAGTTTTTCAGCACAAAAAAATGTGCTGAAAAGTCCTTCCTCGGCTTATACTCGAGTCACTGTCAGGGACACTTCAGCTATATACGACTCCTCAGGTAGCGCATACAGCTGAATGCCGAGTCAGCTGACAGCGTCCAGGCGCTGCCGTGGCCCGGACGCTGTCGGCGATCTCTTTCCCTGTATGCGACTCCTCCGGAGGGCATACAGGAGAAAATACCACTGCGGAGCAGAGAGCGAGCGCTCCCTGCTCTGCAGTGGACTCCGGACAGCCGAAGACTTGCGGCAGTCCGGAGTTTCTGGCACAGGTAGCGTGTATCATCATGCTGCGTGTGTGGCCTGATGACATCACCATGCCTGTGCCAAAGACGGAGCAGAGTGCACGGGAGTCGGAGCAGCGAGGTAAGTACTTGTATTTTTATTTTTTAAATTGCATATGGAGCCATATACCTGCCTATGGGGTCATATAACTGCCTATTACCTGCCTATGGGGCTATATACCTGCCTATGGGGCCATATACCTGTCTATGGGGCCATACACTTGCCCATTACTTGCCTATGGGGCCATGCACCTGCCTATTACCTGCCTATGGGGCCATATACCTGCCTATTACCTGCCTAAGGGGCCATATACCTGCCTATTACCTGCCTATGCGACATATACCTGCCTATAATCTGCCAATGGGGACATATACCTGCCTATGACCTGCCTATAGGGGCATATACCTGCCTATAATCTGCCAATGAGGACATATACCTGCCGATAATCTGCCAATGGGGACATATGCCTGCCTATATATGCCTATGGGGGACATTAAACTGCCAATAACCTGCCTATGGGGGACATTAAGCTGCCTATAACTGCCTATGGAGGACATATACCTGCCTCTACATACCTATGGGGGATATTAAACTGCCTATACCTGCCTATGTAATTTTATTGGTATCCATTTTAAATTTTTGAAATTTTTGAAATTTACCAGTAGCTGCTGCATTTTCCACCCTAAGCTTATACTCGATAAAATAAGTTTTCATAGTTTTTTGTGGCAAAAGTAGGTGCCTGGGCTTATATTCGGGTTGGCTTATACTCGAGTATATACGGTACTTTGAGTGGAATAACATTACAGCGAATACAGCACTGATCCAATTTATAAGCAAAATAACCCCTGACATCAAGGACTCACCGAAGACATCTTATCTGATGAGTCGCTCTCTTCTCTCATGAGTCGTTCTTTTTCCCTTTTCTTCTCCATCCGTTGCAGACCACCATGATGACATGTCCTGGCCATAACTCGTCCCTGCAGAATTTACACACAAATATCTTAGAATCCTCACTTTTCCAGCACCTCTTTACCTATTCCTACCTTTATACAAATGTCCCAGGGGTTGGAGAGCGGATACAAGCCATAGCTTAGAAGCACAATCTCCTAAGGGAGGGTGGGAAGAGGACTAATCTCCTGGAGATTATGCTACAGCTGTGGGTTGCTCCCCTCACAATTATATTACCATGTAGGTGGGCAAGACCCTAGGTAGGTAGGCAAATGGGCAAGGCCCCAGGTAGCTAGATAGGCCCTATTTAGGTAGGTAGACCGCCGCTGGATAAGTTGGTAGGCCGGCCCCAGGTAGGTTGGTCGGTAGGCCCAAAAAAGGTAGATAAGTAGGCCACAGTTAGGTTGGTGGGCCCCAGTTAGGTAGGCTGTAGGTAGGTGTTGGTGAGAATCAGTTAGTTAGGCTGTAGGTAGGTGGTGGTGGGCCCCACTTACGTACACTGGAGGTAGTCAGGGCCCCCTTTTAGATAGTAGGCAGGTAGCCATGTCCCCCTTTAGATAGTATGCAGGTAGTCAGGTCCCCCTTTACCCAGTAGGCAGGTAGTAGAACGGCCATCCCCGGGTGGCATTACTTCTGGGGACCACCGAGCGATCCACCGACTCCCTGGCGGGCCAGTCCAAGCCTGATTCCAATGGTGGACCCTAGAATCAATTTCACTGGTGAACTCCAATAATCAACTCCACTGGTGGGGCTTCTATATTCAACTCCACTGGTAGATCTCAGGTGCCCCTGTCCAACACTGTGTAGGAGCTTATATATTAATCTACAATCACAGTAGGGGTTTACCACAGGAGCTGGTGAGAAATTGCTTTAGAAGGGAAAAATCAAGTGGCCTTTTGAGTGGAAAGCTCTTTGTACTAAAATTTAAAGATGTTGTCTGCTTTATAATGTATTTGTTTTAATATGTATATAATAAGAAATCATGCAATTTTCTATTAAACATGATGCTTTTCGTGCTCCCCCCACCCACATAACACATACATATAATACACTATACTAGACACAATCGCAAGATGTCACTTTCTATAATATTGTGGAGCTGTATGTATACCCCAATGCAGATGTTCTGGTTACAAGGATTGGAGCCTGGTGGAGGTGCACTCGGCAGGCCATCAGAACTGACCATTGCAGGAGGTCTGCAGAGTTATGACATCTTCTCCCTCCGACTGCTCACACAGAATGATGATGATGACTCAGAAGGGAGCAGTGAGGAAGTGTGATGATGCCACCAGTCTTCAGTTAGGGAAGACATGCCCTAACTGGCAGGAGAGACACGCCCCTGGATTTAAAGCTGTAAGACAGAGAAAATGTGAAGATGCCTGCGAAAGCTTGTACTGAGAAAACCCCTTTAAGTCTATAGAGCTCAAAGTAAACTATCAAAAATCATGAATCTTCTGTTACAGATAACACACTCTATTCTCAAGCTGTTGTCTGTTCTGGTGATGTCACTCCCTGCTTTCTGTCTATTCAGGAAGGGAAAGCAGGACAGTAACCAGAGAAACCTGTGTGCAGTCAGAGCAGATAAAATCTGTCTAATCTCCTGACCAAGTTATTATCAAAAGGGGACTGTATTTGGAAAATGTCTTGATTTAATTCTCCATACATGTTGAAAGCTAATCTTTTTAGTGAGACAACCCTTTTAATGGGATTTGTACAAGCCCCTTCTCTCCACCCCCACCCACACACACTTTGTTTCACAGGTTGGCAACTATTTATTGGGTACTATTGTGCCCAGTAATATGCAGTAGCTCATATTAAAATCCTTAACCTCTAAAAGTGGACCCTTCAGTTTCTCTCCATATGAACCAGGATGTACAGACACTCTGGGGGAGCTATTGCATATAAGATGTATAGCTATACACGGCTTCTTTGGTGATAACAGCCAATTAACTGGGGTTAGAGAAGCTGGACCAGCTTGGGTTCAAGATGGGGTTCTCTTTGTTCCTTTTTGGCCTCGTTCACATGGCTTATTGCGGTGTAATTGCGGGGACGGATTTCGCCCCGCAATTACGCCGGCAGCCTTGCAGAGGGGCGGGGTGGGGGGCCGGCAGCTTGCCGGCCCCATAGACTGTCATTATCTGCGGCGCGTACACACCATAAATAATTCACATGTCACTTTCTCCCCCGCGGCGGATTCGCCGAGCGGAGAGAAGAGACGGAATCCATAGTTCTCTATGAGAACTGTGGATTACCATAATGACTCGGACGGATTGGAGCCGTACTGCAGCGCAAATACGGTGCGCAGTACGGGACCAAGCAGCGCCCAAATACGCCCTGTGAACGAGGCCTTAGAGTCCACAGTTATGCATATTATAATTAGGACCTCCATGATCTATATAATGAAAGTGTTGCCGCACTAGTTATAGGGGTAGTAAACGTCCTACAATTCCCTTTTGCAAGCATCATCCCCAAAAGAAAGCTAATCACAGGTTGACCCTCAGTTTTTAGCTAGTGCTGAACGAATTTCTTAACAATGTTTAACTCCTACGACCCCCCCGCGACTTTGTGTCGGTTTGGTGCAGGTCGTTCGCTGCAGAAAAAGTTTAAATGTCGCTGCGACACGAAGTTTGGGCCCCCGGGCGCCGCAGCTGCGGAGTCGGAGCTGTACTACACAGCCCTGATCCCAGAGCATCTCCTAAGAGCATCGGGGAGCGGGGAAACCTCCGCAACCCGGTGCTTTAAACCTTTGATTGCGGCGGATCCCTGCTCTGTCAGGTGATCGGAACGCCCGGTGACCTGACAGAAACCCGGGGAACAGCTGCACAGTCAGCCCTGCGGACCTTGAGTAGCCCCAGAGCTGTCTGTGTAATAAGCTAGTGACCAGGACAGACTGTGCTGTCCTGATCACGGCCTGTGTCAGACTGACACAGATTATCATGTATTAGCATATATGAATATGCTAATACATTACTAAGTGTTAAAAAGAAATGTTTAAACAGTTCTCCCTTCAGGGGATTTAAAAAAAAAAAAAAAAGAAGTTAAAAAAAAAAATAAAAAAAAAAAAAAAAATAAAAAAAATAAATTTTAATAAAAAATAATTGTGCATATATTACACACAAAAAAAAACCTACCTACACATATTAGGTATCCACACGACCATAATAACCTGTAGAATTAATCTAAGAAGTTATTGAGAGTAAAATATGAATGTTGTAAAAAAAATAAAAAAAATTAAACATTTAAAAAAAATAATAAAAAAAATTTCTGCAATTATTTATAAGTGAACTTAAACTATTACCCTGTAAAGTACAACTTGTCTCAAATAAAACGAGGCCTCATACACTTACGTCATTGAAAAAATAAAAAAGTTACAACTGTCGAAACACAAGGAGGCAAAAACTAAAAAAATGTTCTGGTCATCAACTAGTTTTCAGGCGTTCGGTTTAAGGGGTTAAAGGTGTTTTCCTATCTCCCTGTCTCATAGAGGCTGTTCTTTGCAGCCAGCTTCAGGTTCTCACTTCCTGGTCAGTCTGTTGGTGGTTCTACAGCAATAAAGGCATTTCAACTATGCTATTCCTAGCTAAGCCTGTTAGAAAGACATTGGTGTAGAAGTAGGACACAAGATAGAGCTCTAAAGGGTTAAAGTTTGTCAGTAAGAAACATAAACAAGATCCTGTGCTGCTAATAAGCTACACCATGTAGTAATGTCACTATACCAGGCGATGCTAGAGCAGATAGGTGGTTGGAGACCTATGAAACCTTCTGTGCATAATCAGGAGGTAAGAACTGCTCTAACACCAAAAGGAAGCAAAATCAGAACAGCAATGTATTTGGTAATAGTCTTTATTTATATTTGCCTGCATATTTCACCTCTAAATGACCACCCACTGTCTTTTGATACAATTTCTCTATTGGCAGAGGTATCTTTTGGGGGCCTCAGAGGGGGGTTTGCGGTTCCCAGCACCTTGGCTGCACTAGGAACGGAGCTGTAAGTAACAACAAAGTAATCTTTATTCACCTTTACCTACATGTTTAAAGCTAATCAATGTGATGGGAATACCATTTTATTTTCGCCTCAGCTACAGCACAGGTAAAAGAAGCATTACATGGTTAGATCACTGGGCTGTTAGTGTAATGTCCAGATATGATGAGTCCCCCAGAGACAGAGAGACTCTTTGTAAACACTCTCTGCTACCAGTAGAGAGATCCTAATTTGTAACTCAGGATACTGTAATAGAGGGTTTGATCACGAGTCTTCTAAACCAGACAACCACTATTCACGGTTTGAATAACGTATTCCTTTTGCAACAATTAAGGTGGGTTGTAGTTCCTTGTACAATGGCTCGACAGAGGCGCCAATGTGCAGGAGGATTGCATAGAGTTCCCCTATCTTTGTGAATGGTATGGGTCCCCAATTATAGTGCTACAGCATATCCTAACATTAAATGATGTGTATACCTCTTTAACCTTTTAATGACACAGGACGTCCCCATACTCATTAATCCGACTATATAGAAGGCAGGTGTCAGCTGCTAATTGCATTAGACGATAGAGGCATCTAAATGAATGCTGTGCACCATTTCTTGCTCCAATTGGCACCCCTGCGGCGAGATCGCGGGGTGCCAATCAGTTAACATGGCGGCTGGGAGCCTTGTGAAGGCTTCCATCACCGCCATATCTTTTTTATCACTTTCTGCCCCAGGCGGGAAGTGATAAAACCACCATCTTTAAACACCATTCCTGCATTGTATAACAGTGATCAAGGACCTATATTTATATATATATATATAAATATATATATATTTATTTTATATTTATATACCCACATAATGCTTATAACAATCACTCCCCCTTTTCCCCTTTTACAGAGAAAAATAAATTTATCAAAAAGTAACACAAAATTGGCATCATCTTGTCCGTAAAAGTCTGATCTTTTAAAATATAAAATAATTTATCCAAAGGAAAAAATATAACAAATTTCCAGCTCACCTGGGTGTCAAAGTCCAAACATACCATTCGTACTATAACATAACAAAAACCTATGTATTTGGTATCATCAGAATCGTATTAACATGCAGAATACAGATAACACATTTATACCGAAGAGTAAACACCGTAAATACAACCCCCCGCAAGCATGAAGTTTTTGTTCACATTTAAGCTCACTTAGAATTTTTCCCAGTATATTTTATGGTATTATTATTATTATTATTATTATTATCATTTATTTTGGAGCGCACCTTGATTCCTGGGCACTGTAATTTCAGGCAGGTACACTAAATAACATGGTCAAACAATTACAAGGACAATAAGTGACTAAAATCTGGTAATAGAGGGAGAGAGGTCCCTGCCCGTGAGGGCTTAATCTACAGGGCATGGGGGGATAGTGACAGAAGGTGAGGGGCAGACTTGTTTGTGGGGTGGAGCAGTGCACACGTTAATGTGGGTATAGGCAATCCTGAAGAGGTAGGTTTTCAGTTACGTTTGAAGTAGTGTGAGAGGGGGAGAGGTCTGAGGTGTTGGGGCAGTGTGTTTCCAAAGTGTGGAGGAAGCACGAGGGAAGTCTTGGAAGGCGGTTATGTGAGGGAGGTGATAAGAGGAGATTTGGCAGAGATATGATGAAGGGGAGAGGTTAAGCGGAGAGCATTGTAGGTCAAAGTTACTAGCTTGAAAACTGGATTCGCTGGTGCAGGGAAAGAGTGAAGGGTTGGCAGAGGGGAGAGGGCAGGGGAGTAGCGAGGAGAGAGGTATACAGACGGGCAGCAGAGTTTTGGATGGTTTGGGAGGGAGTGAGGGTGCTAGCTGGGGAGGCCACAATTGAAGGATGTGGCAGTAGTCGAGGCGGGTAGATGGACGGGGCGTGGCAAGCTTTTTGTGCTTTCAGAGTTAGAAAGAGCGGATACGGGTATTATTTTTTAGTGAGGTGACAGGCAGAGGTGGGGTTGGGGATGTGTGGTTTGAAGGATAAGGATTGGAGTTCAAAGTTTATCCCAAGGCAGCGGACCTGTGGTGCTGGTGAGACAGTGTAGCCATAACAGGATTAGAGAGATCTGGTGGAGGGATGGTGGGGTCGGTGGTGAAGATATTGAATTCAGTTTTTATCCACGTTTAGTTTTAGGAGACGGGAGGAGACGAAGGAGGAATTGGACGAAAGACAGTCAGGATCCGGGAGAGAAGAGAGGCGACATTCTGGGCCGGAGATGTAGAAGTTTGGGTCGTCGTCAGCATACAGGTGGTATTGAAAGCCCACTGTGAAGATATGAGCTGACCCAGAACAGATGTAGATAGAAAGAGTGTGGCAATGACTGACCCTTGGGGACACAAACTCAGTGAGCGGGTGAGAGGAGTGATGGTGGAGCGAAAGGTGAGAAAATGCTGAAGATCTCAGGAGAGGGCCAAGTCAGTGATGCGAGGGAGGTAGTGGATGGTGGAGTAGTGAATGTCACAGTGTCCAGAGGCAGAGGAAAGGTCTAGGAAAGAAGCATAGTGTAGTGGCGTGAGGCTGTGGCCAGTGCTAGGTCGTTGGTGAATTTGGTTAGGGACGGGTTTTAGTAGGAGTGGTGGGGACGGAAGTCCAATTGGAGCGGGTAAAGGAGAGAGTTGGTGGAGAGATGGGAGGACACGTTGAAGATAGGAGTGTTGCCAAGGAGTTTAGAGGCGAATGGAAAGCAGTGAGATGGGGCGATAGTTGGACAGGGTGGAGGGGTCAAGAGATGGTTTCTTTAGGATGGATGTTATGGCCGCATGTTTAATGAGGAATGCAGATTGACAGAGGTTTAATGATAGATGGACAAGGTGGGTGAGGGCTGGGATGATAACAGCAATAAGGTCAGGGTTGAGGTGAAGATTGCAGTGGGTCAAAGACTACAGGTGGTGAGGTTCCATGTTGGACGTAACGAGGAGAGCTTGTCAGGAGTTAGCGGAGTTAGAGGGGATAGTCGTGAGCAGGTACAGAGGTGGGCTGTGGGACACCGCACGCGAATAGGGGTAGGTGAGGGGGCTGCAGGGGTGAAGCTTTTGTCTGATGATGATTATTTTATTATGGAAGGGAGTTTGCAAAATCATCTGTTGAGATGGAGAGATGGTGGACGCAGGAGAGAGTCTGAAGGTGTTAAAAGTTGTCTGGGGTTGTGGGAGGGAGGATATGAGAGTCGGGAAGAAGTCTTGTTTGGCTGAGGTGAGTGCGGATTTAAATGTGTGTAGCAGCTTCTTTATATGAGGGGTAGTCAGTGGTGGAGGGGTTTTCTTCCAGCGGCGTATCGGCAATAACTTGGAAGCTCGCTACAGCTGTTTGTGTGGATTCTGTGTGCCATGGGTTGTCTGTTCATTTTGTGGGTTCTGTTGTGTGTTGAGTAGGGGCTCGACAGCATCAATGAGTGGAAGTGATTGTGTTGTTGTATGATGTGGGGCTGGTCCTGAAACAGCTAATGAGGATATGGTAGAGGGGGGGGAGAGGTGCAAGAGAACAGTTAGTCAGGAGAGAGTGCTAAGGTGAGGTTTTATTTAGGTTTCTGGTGGGTGTAACTAGATTTGGGTGAAGGAAAGGCAGGTGAGTGGTGATGGAGGTGAAGGTGAGATGATTGTGGTCAGAGATAGGGAAGGTGAGTTTGAGAGGCTTAGTTATGGGGCAAAGGCGGTTGTGAAGATGAGGTTCAGTGTGTGTCAAGTCATGTGTGTGTGCTCCAGGGGTCATACTGGGAGAGGCCAAAGGAAGAGGAGCCGGAGAGTGACAGGAGCTTGCTTTGTAGTGGTGTAGGGGTGTATCGATTTGGAATTGTTAAAATCTCCCATGATAATAGTGGGGATGTCGGTGGGAAAGAAAGTGGAGGTGCCAGGAAGCAATGTGGTCACTGGAAAGTGGTGGCAGGGCCCACGGGGGTCGGTAGCAAACAGCCACTTGGAGGGTTGGAGGGGGAGTAGATGCAGACCCCCCCAGAATGCACCTAGAAGGTAGGGGAGGTGAGGGAAGGAACTTGTGAATATGGAGGAAGAACAGGAACAGTTATCTGCATGAAGAAGGCCGACAACTCAACGAAATGTTTACTGCAGGGCTGGTGGGGTGTGGATAAACTGGAGCCCATCAATGGAGTGCTGCAGCATGGGGAAGTTGTGTCAGAGGGTGTCTAGCCAAGTTAAGTTTTGTTAATACAAGGAAGGTGAGGATTGCGTGAGATGAAGAGGTCAGTGGTATGAAGGGATGCTTGGTGCACACAGGATACGTGCATTCCACAAGAGGGATCAAGACTTGGGGTTAGGTGCTGCAGGGTCGTGAGGGGGATGGTTTTGAGGGTTTATGTGGTTGATAAACGTGTGTGCTGCTTGGTCTGTATGAGTATGCATGGATAACCTCAGTGGGGATGAGTGTGGGGACCCGGGGATTGGGGATATGTCCCCAGGCAGCGATGGAGATGAAGGAAGAGGTGAGGAGGTGGGTGTGGGATTGAAGGAAAGGTGGTTGTGTCGGGTTTTTTGCTAAAGGTTTAATGTTGTGGAAAGAGGTGGAAGAGTGGAGGTCAGGTCGTGAGGGTAAGACAGAAGGAGGAGTAATGGAATCCACATTGCACCAGGGCGGGTAGTATGAGGGCGAGACAAGGAGTTTGATGTAATAGGGAGCAGTGATGATTGTGGCAGAGAGGGGCATATTGGCGTGCTGTTTGGTGAGGTGCTGGGAAAGGGTCTTCGGTTACTTTGGGTTCCATATTCTTGGTTTCAATGCTTGGTATTAAGGCTACTCACACACTTAAGGAGTAGCACTTAAAGGATGTTGCACAGACTAGACTAAAGTCATGTCTGACCTAGGGTGCATGCTTAAATGGATAAGCCTGATACTATTTACCAGGTGTGAATTGGAGTGGGGGGGAAGGATATTGGTGAGCAGAAGGAAAGATTGAAAAGTGATAGTGGGTAGACAATTAGGCCTGGTATGGTGAATAAGACCATTAGAAAGTACATGTTGTCCCTCAAAATTAAAACCCTCATGAAATAAAAAAGTTACAGCTCTTGGAAGGCAGGGAGAAAAAAAACTTAAAGCTATATTATTATGACCGGCTGTCAGGAATGGGTTAAACTACATCTATATCACTACAGCTGTACTCTCCATTGTATTTCCTGCTGACGGAGGATCCGCTTCACGTACTGCTGAATCTCCTTCTAAGTGTAGCCCCCTCTTCCAAGATGTCTGTTAGTGAATGTAGTCGTTAATAGCATTAACTTTCATTCAACACAATTTAATGTATAGTAAATGACTCAAATAGAGATATAATTATGTCAAGCTTTTACACATCACAATCCTTCTCTGGTGCAGGTTAAGAGCTTTAATGAAGCTTCTGAACTTCCAATTCATCATACCCATAGATAAAAATTATTATAAAAAAAATATTTATTTATCACAAACACACAACCAAAAAAGTACGTTCCACATGTCCCAATTTTCTCTATGGATGTTGTAACACCACCCGCGCACACACCACCGTCCTGGCCAGCAGAGGACAATAATGAGTTTCTGCCATTATTTTTAGTTTGATGTAGAGGAGAGTAGTCAGATTTTATGCCATGAGATATTATTAGGAGTATCTCGGCTTGTGAGGCGAGGCTCCGCTGCGATCAGATCATTGATGGCCCCCGCTTGAAGATCTCTAGTGGTGAGCAGCGTGTGTGTGTGTGATAGGGGTAGTTGATCTCCCCCCCCCCCTGCACCCACCCTGACTGGAATGTGGTGTGATGGGTGGTTTGTTACATTGGGTTCTAGACACGCCGCTAGTGTGCTAACGTACGAGTAGTTAGATGGCTTGATCTCGATAGATGTCCGTATTGTAGTGTGTGTGTGTGTGTGTGTTACGCACGTGATAGGATAAAGGTGTTGTGGCTTTCTAGTTCGGCATATCCAGCGGGTGGGGATTCTTCAGACAGAATCGTCAAATTCACAGCTTTTATTCACTTCCATGTTCCTCCATAATCCGTTCCCTTTGTGTGCCATATAAAAGGTTACAAAACCCTACATGGGGTTCTTCTTAAAGAGTCAGATGCGATTAACTCTTATACCCTTGCAGACGTTGAGTGGAGATTAACCAGTTCACCACCCTTGTCCCTCTCTGACCAGGCACATTTTCCTGCCATAACGCTTTTCACATTCGGTTTTTATATGCGTTTTTGTCTTATTTCTGAGATCCGTTAGGCTTTATTTTGATGTCATTTAAAAAAATTTTTTTAATAATATGAGGGAAAATAGTAAAATATAGAAAGTAGTTTTTTGCAGTTTTTTTTAGTTTTTCTTTTAAAAGTAAGGGCATGTTCACACGGCGGCTTTGGCGCGGGGTTTTGGCCGCGCAGGCTTCGAAGCGGTTTTACGCAGCCTCAAAAACGCAGCCCTCAAATTACGCGCTCAGTTTATTAACATTGTTTCCTATGGGAAACCGCGTTAATAAACACACGCCTGTCAATTCTTGACAGGGAGTTCTCAGCGCGGCTCGTGGCGCGGTTTGCCCCCTGCCTATTAATTTGTATGGGGACAAACCCTCTCCGCAAGCCGTGCCCAAAGCCACGCCCCACCCACGCCTAGACCACGGCCAGCGCCCGCGACGCGAGTTTGCAGCGGCCAAACCCACAGCCAAACCCGTCGTGTGAACGGGGCCTAAAAGTGGAGCTAAAAGAAGTTTTGGAATTATGTCACTTTGCTGTCACTGATGTTTATAAATACGCGGTATAAAGCTTTAGGCTATGTTCACACGGCTTATTTCGGGGCTTATTTGCGGACGTAATTACGTCTGCAAATACGTCCCGAAATACGTTTAAAATACGTGTCACAAAGTGTAGCACGTATTTCACGTAAATATATTCCCCATTCTTTACTATGGGAATTTACGTCGCGAAATACGCCTCAATAAGTGACAGGGGACTAGATTTTACGATCGTATTTACATGGCAAAAATATGTCGCGGAAATACGCCTCGTGTGAGCGACGAGGCGTATTTTACATTGGAATCCATCCTAATATAATTGTTCATTATTTGAAATGTATTTCAGGACGTATTTGCGGAACGCAAATACGCCCCGAAATAAGCCGTGTGAACATAGCCTTAGGGTTAATGAAGGTGGGCTAAAAGTTGCGGGATGGGCCGTCTTTGAGTTTTTTCATTAATATTTTATGGGTGTTTTTGTATTATTTTATTTTTCATATTAGGCTGATCATAAGGTCAGCATAAAAACCTTTGGGGGGCATTTTTATATAACTTTTTTGGCTGATTTCCTCTGTAACGGCGGCTGATATATTAACATACTTGCGTGGCACGGCAACCCAAAAATTTGTATTACCACGTCCTCTTGTTTATGAGCCACACCCCTTCACAAAAAACATTCCCACTACATCCAACTGTGTAACGGCTCTGGAAGAAAGCTAAATTAGGGTTTTGGCGTCACCCAGCTTTCCTGGACTGTTGGATGGTCTATTCAGCATCCAGGAGAGCTGGGAGATACCACTGAACTGTGACTGAACCTAAACCATTACAATCAATATTTCTACCATGCAGTGATTATATAGTGGCAATAACCAGTTGTACACAGGCTCTACAGACTGTATATACCACCATACAGTGACCATACAGTGCTAGATACCAGTTGTACATAGGCTCTGCAGACATATAAGTAAAGTTACACCCAGGCACTTACAGGAGACGTCTATGAAGAGTTGTTCTTTCTCTTCTTCTTCTTCTCCATCTGTCCCAGACCACCATGACGACTACTCCAGGCCACAACTCTTCACTCTAGATGTTACAAATCAAACATCTTAGACTCCTCACTTTATCAGTACTTTTCTACCAATTCTTTTCTCTGTATAAACTCCCCATCTATAGCACCCCAAATGGTAATTACCCCCCTGTGTCCCAAACAGTAAAAGTGCCCCCAAATGGCTAAGAGGCTCCCACTTGTGCATCAAGTTTTAGTCCTGTTTTGTATACCAATATAGGCAGTAGTTAAATTCCTTAAGACAGTATGTAGGTACAATTAGGTAGGTGGAGTTATAGGTCCCCCAATAGGTAGGTATCTCGGTCCCCTAAGTAGATAGGTAGTTATATAGCCCTCCCAACAAGTAGAAATATAGGTCCCTATTATGTAGTTATATATGCCCCTGTAGGTAGTTATTTGAACCCTGTAGCCATGTAGATGCCCCCTGCAGCCAGGTAGAAGCCCCTTGTCGCCAGGTAGTAGCCCCCTGTAGCCAGGTAGAAGCCCCCTGTAGCCAGATAGCTGCTCCCTCTAGCCAGGTAAAAGCTCCCTCTAGCCAGGTAGAAGCCCCTTGTAGCAAGGTAGATGCCCCCTGTAGCCAGGTAGAAGCCCCCTCTAGCTAGGTAGATGCCCCCTCTAGTCAGGTAGTTGCCCATTCTAGCAAGGTAGTTGCCCCCTCTAGCAAGGTAGTTGCCCCCTCCACCCAGGTCGATGCTCCCGCGAGCCCGGTAGTAGCCCCTGTAGCCAGATCGCGGACCCCTGTAGCCAGGTTGATGCCCCCTTTAGCCAGGTTGTTGCCCCCATCTAGCCAGGTTGTTGCCCCCATCTAGCCAGGAAGTTTCCCTCTCCAGCCAGGTAATTGCCCCCTCTAGCGAGGTAAAAGTGCCCTGTAGCCAGATAGCTGCCCCCTGTAGCGGTAATCCTTGTTAACACCTAATATTGAATTGGTGAAGGGGTCAGTTGAGGTCCTTTAGGGTAAGAAAGAGTACCTTTCATTTAATTTTATGTACATAGCTCCCTAGAATACATTCTTTATAGTGGTCAGAGCACTGTTTTTCATGACACGTATCTGTCTGTAGTCACCGCATGGTCGAGCTTATTTCAAAGGAATTAATACAGCTTATAACCTAATAAATTCACAAGCAGTGATCTTCCCTTAGTGAAAATAGTAAAAATAATTTGTTAATTAAATTTATTAAGTGATGTTACTGGGGTATGCCATAACTTTATGACTGGTGGGGGTCCAGCCTTTGTGATTACCAAGAAAATTAAGTGGAAACATCAATAAGTCTTTGCCAACTGTTGTGTGAAAAACTTCAGCCCCTTTCACTTAAATGAGGCTAAAGATACAGAAAAACTAAACATGACATATAACAGAGCATGTTATCACAACATAGAATGTCATCCTCTCCGCTGATCTTCTGTTGCCTTCTGGCTGTGGCTGAGATGAAAGTCACCACTGCAGCCTGTGATTGGCTGCAGCAGTCACGTGACACTGTCCAACGTCACTCTTCGGAGAGGATGTCACAACTCTGCAGACTTCCTGCAATGGTCAGTTCTCATGCCTGGAGAGCATGTAACCAGAACATCTGTATTGGTGTAAACAGTTACACATACAGCCTGAACTGATGAAACAAATGTGAGGAATGCACTCTCCTCCCCCCTCTGTTATCACGCAGGAGGTAGGGCAAACTGTATGTGGGGGGAGCAGTGTACAAGGCTGTGTTATATGAGGGAAGAGTGCATCTAGCAGCTAGAGACTCAGTAATTGCCCAGATACTTCACAAAGAGCTAAGACTGGGAGATGAGCATAGAGGAGCTCAGACAGGCTTTATTGCACAGACACAGCCAGCACAGAAAGCTGTTTCACTTTAATCAGCTTAGGGGAGAGTAAGCACAGAGTGCAGGCAGCCAATCACAGCACTGGGGGCATGTCCCATCCAGGGGGTGTGTCCCAACAGGGCTGAACTAAATATCAGGCAGCCAATCACAGCAAACGGTGTCAGGCTGCTGATTTAGCTCTAGACACACACAGATTAGCTCATAGCTGCTATACTAAATGATTTTGGTAATGCAAATCAAATGTAAAAGTGCTTCTTCTTACTGTCCCCATCATTACAGATATGATCTTTGTAGCGAGAAAACCCCTTTAAGTCAAAGCCAGAAGAACAACAGAGGATCGATGGAGAGGACAAGGAGACGAAGCGCTGGAATGAGCGGCATATCAAAGTTTTCTTTTTTTTTCTTCCAGTCCTAACAACATAGTTTATTTTAAGAAAGCGGAGGTGGACTATCCCTTTAACCTCCACCCCATACCCCCAACTAACTGCTGTAATTAAGGGAGTTAAACACTTTTATCTTTTAAGGAAAAATTCTGGTATGACTCCTATATTAAAATAAAAAAAATAAATAAAATACTTATCTCCCCACTCCACAAACCACATGTCCAGCAATGACGCTGCCAGCAGTCTGCCCAGTTTTTCTGTTTACACATGTGGACAATATTGTTGATATCTTTCCGTGAAAGAAAAAGAAAACACAATAGTCAGTGAAATAACTTAAAGGGGTATTCCATATAACGTGACTTCTATTGAAAGTATATAGTACAAAATAAAAATCCATCAAAATCAAAATCCACCAAACTGAGATGCTTATGGCTTATTCCCTATAATCTGTAGTTCAACTTCTGCTTTCTGGTCAGGCATGCTCAGTTGGGGTCACTTAGGAGTTATGGGAGGGTGAACTATCTGTTTATGAAGCACTAGAGAATGTAACTGGATACTAATGTGAGCTGTTTAGCACTGGAGGAGCACAACATGAACTGTGCAAGAGGGTAGAGCCTGCATCTGCAGTAGTCATGTTAATGCAAGGGGGAAACAATAGCCTGGAATAGATGTCTGCAATGCATGACGGGACCTGTAGTTTGTTAACTACATGAGCAGCTGTGAAGAAAAAAAACCCACATTTGCTAGATTCAGACGGAACAAAGAGAGCAACAGTGGGAAATATAAAGGTAATTATACATGTTTAGGATGTAGGATCAGTGTTGCACTGTTGATCTTGATATAATGGACCTTCAGCTTTCATTCATATTTCTCGCCCAAACATTAGAACCCTCTACAGTCATGGCCAAAAGTTTTGAGAATGACACAAATATTCTATTTTCACCTGATCTGTTGCCCTCTGGTTTTTATGTGTGTTTGTCAGATGTTTTTATCACATACAGAAATACAAGTGCAATCATATTATGATTAACAAAAGCTTTTATTGACAGAATGAGTTAATGCAGCAAGTCAATATTTGCAGTGTTGACCCTTCTTCTTCAGGACCTCTGCAATTCTCCCTGGCATGCTCTCAATCAACTTCTGGACCAAATCCTGACTGATAGCCGTCCATTCTTGCACAATCAATGCTTGCATTTTGTCACAATTTGTTGGTTTTTGTTTGTCCACCCGTCTCTTGATGATTGACCACAAGTTCTCAATGGGATTAAGATCTGGGGAGTTTTCAGGCCATGGACCCAAAATCTCTATGTTTTGTTCCCTGAGCCATTTAGTTATCACCTTTGCTTTATGGTAAGGTGCTCCATCATGCTGGAAAAGGCATTGTTGATCACCAAACTGCTCTTGGACGGTTGGGAGAAGTTGCTCTTGGAGGACATTCTGGTACCATTCTGTATTCATGGATGTGTTTTTAGGCAAGACTGTTAGAGAGCCGATTCCCTTGGCTGAGAAGCAACCCCACACATGAATGGTTTCTGGATGCTTTACAGTTGGCATGAGACAAGACTGGTGGTATCGCTCACCTTGTCTTCTCCGAACAAGCTGTTTTCCAGATGTTCCAAACATTCGGAAAGGGGATTCATCAGAGAAAATGACTTTACCCCAGTCCTCAGCAGTCCACTCCCTGTACCTTTGGCAGAATATCAGTCTATCCCTGATGTTTTTTCTGGAGAGAAGTGGCTTCTTTGCTGCCCTCCTTGACACCAGGCCTTGCTCCATGAGTCTCCGCCTCACAGTGCGTGCAGATGCACTCACACCTGCCTGCTGCCATTTCCGAGCAAGCTCTGCACTGCTGGTAGCCCGTTTCCGAAGCTGAAACACTTTTAAGAGACGGTCCTGGCGCTTGCTGGTCTTTCTTGGGCGCCCTGGAGCCTTTCCTTGATGATGCGATAGATTGTTGACTGAGGTGCAATCTTTCTAGCTGCGATACTCTTCCCCTGTTAGGCCAGTTTTGTGCAGTGCAATGATGACTGCACGTGTTTCTTTAGAGATAACCATGGTTAACAGAAGAGAAACAATGATGCCAAACACCAGCCTCCTTTTAAAGTGTCCAGTGGTGTGATTCTTACTTAATCATGACAGATTGATCTCCAGCTCTGTCCTCATCAACACCCACACCTGTGTTAATGGAGCAATCACTGAAACGATGTTAGCTGGTCCTTTTAAGGCAGGCCTGCAATGAAGTTGAAATGTGTTTTGGGGGAAAAAGTTCATTTTCTAGGCAACTATTGACTTTGCAATTAATTGCTGTTAAGCTGATCACTCTTTATAACATTCTGGAGTGTATGCAAATTGCCATTATAAAACCTGATGCAGTAGACTTTGTAAAATTAACATTTGTATCATTCTCAAAACTTTTGGCCATGACTGTAAAATTGACAAAATTAGTAAGAAATTTAAATTTGCTGAAAATAAACCAATGGAAATTAGACGTTGCTTTTGAATTGTGGCTCAACCGAAAAAAAAAATTAAACTGGCCTGGCCAAAAATGATGGTCCCTTTACTTAATAATTTGTAGAACAACATTTTGGGGCAATCATTTCAAGCAAACGATTTGTGTAACGCTTAATGGAACTTCTGCCCCCTGCCCACAGGTGTTTTGGCCCCCTTCCTTGTGAGCAAACTGCTCCAGCTGTTTCAGATATAAAGGTGCTGCTTTATACAGACTGCATGCTTCAGCTAGTTCCACAGATGTTCAATGAGATTTAGATCAGGGCTCATAGAAGCCACTTCAGAATAGCTCAATGCTTTGCTCTTAGCCATTCTTGGATGTTCGTAGCTGTGTATTTTGGGTCATTATCCTGTTGAAGAACCCAAAACCTGTGACTGAGACCAAGCTTTCTGACACTTGGCAGCACATTTCGCTCCAGAATGCCTTGAAAGTCTTAAGATTTCTTTGTACCCTGCACAGATCCAAGAAACCCTGTATCAGATGAAATAAAGCAGCCATAAAACATAATTGAGCCTCCTTTCCATTTCACAATAGGTACAATGTTATCTTTGTATGCTTCATTTTTGCCTCTGTGAACATAGAGCTCATGTGACTTGCCAGAAAGCTTCAGTTTTGTCACATCTGTCCAAAGGACATCCTTCATTTAGATTTGTGGATTGGCAAATTCTAGTCTCTCTTTTTTATGATTTCATTTCAACAGTGGTTTCTTCCTCGGTCATTCTCTATTGATACCACTTTGACAAAGACAGCAACAGATGGTACATTCTGACACTGATGTACCTTGACCTTTTGAGTTCACTTCTAATCTCTTTAAAATTTGTTCTGCTTACCATTTCTTTTATTTGTCTCTTCAATTGTCATCAATTTTCCTCTTTCAGCCACATCCAGGGAGGTTGGATACAGTCTCTGTAGTAACAGGAACATCAAGTTGTTTGGAGATGGTCTTATATTCTTTACTTTTATGTTTATCTATAATTTTCTTTCTAATCTCCTGAGAAAACTCTCTCTTTAGCTTTCTTTGGTTAATATTCAGTGTGGTACACACCATGAGACAAAGCAGTACAGTGACTATTTTTCACCCTTACAACAGGCAAACTGACTGATTACAAGTTTGAAGACACCTGTGATGCAAATTACAGGACACACATTAGCATGTTCCTACTGTCAAATTATTTGTAATCTTTTCTGGGGATACCATTACTTTTGTCTAGACCAGTTCCATTTGTTTTATTTTGCTTTTTTTATTGAACCACATTTAAAAAACAACGTTTGATATTTATTAGTTAATTTTCAGTAAATTTAAATCTATCTATCTATCTGTCTATCTATCTATACAATCGAAACCAGAAGTTTACATATATTGTATAAAAAGACACATATGCACGTTTTACTCACTATCTGACATGAAATCAGAATAAACCTTACCCCTTTAGGTCAATTAGGAGTACCAAAATTATTTATATTTGTCAAATGCCAGAATAGTGAGAGAGAAAACATTTTTAAGGCATTTTTATTACTTTCTGCAAAGTCAAAAGTTTACATACACTAGGATTATTATGCCTTTAAACAATTTGGGATAACCCATATGATGATGTCATATCTTTGGAAGCTTCTGATAGGTTTATTGGCAACATCTGAGTTAATTAGAGACACACCTGTGGATTTATTTTAATTCACACCAGAAACACACTGCTTCTGTGTGTAATATCATGGGAAAGTCTAAAGAAATCAGCCAAGATATCAGGAAGAGAATTGTGACTTGCACAAGTCTGGATCATCCTTGGGTGCAATTTCCAGATACCTGAGGGTGCCTTGTTTATCTGTACAGACAATTATATGCAAGTACAAACAAGATCGGAATGTCCAGTCATCATACCGCTGAAGAAGGAGATGGGTTCTGTGTCTCAGAGATGAATGTGCTTTGGTCCAACATGTGCATAGCAACCCCAGAACAAAAGCAAAAGACCTTGTGAATATGCTGGCGGAAGCTGGTAAGATTGTGTCAATATCCACAGTGAAACGAGTACTGTATCAATATGGGCTGAAAGGAAGAAGCCATTACTCCAAAAGAAACATATAAAACCAGATAAAAATTTGCAAATGCACACAGGAGCAAAGACCTACATTTTGGAGAAATGTCCTGTGGTCTGATGAAACTAAGATTGAACTGTTTGGCCATAATGACCATTGTTACGTTTGAAGGAAAAAGGGAGAAGCTTGGAAGCCTAAGAATACCATCCAAACTATGAAACACGGAGGTGGCAGCATCACTTCACAAAATAGATGCCATCATGAGGAAAGAAGATTATATGGCAATACTGAAGTAACATCTCAAGACATCAGCCAGGAAGTTAAAGCTTGGGTGGAAATGGGCTTCCAAATGGACAATGACCCGAAGCTACTAACAAACTGGTTACAAAAGTGGCACAAAGCCCTGATCTCAATCCTATTGAAAATGTATGGGCAAAGCTGAAAAGGCGGGTGCGAGCAAGGCAACCTATAAACATGGCTCAGTCACAAAAGTTCTGTCAGGAGGAATGGGCCAAAATTCCTACCAATTATTGTGAGAAGCTTGTGGAAGGATATCCAAAATGTTTGACCAAAGTCATACGACCGCGCACCATCTTTTGGCTTCAGCTGGTGCGGGTCGTTCGTCTACAGCGACGTCTTTTGCCGTTGCTGTAGACTTCCGGGTTTGAGGCACCTGGCGCCGCAGCAGCGCTGTGCTCGGGGCTGTACTACACAGCCCCCATCCCAGAACATGTCCTGCGAGAAACCTCCGCAACCCGTTGCTTTAACCCTTTGATTGCGACGATGCGTTATCGCAGCGCAATCAAAGGGTTCCCCTGCTCTGTCGGGTGATCGGAACACCTGGTGACCCGACAGAGCCCAGGGAACGGCTGCACAGAGTGGTCCGAGAGCTGTCTGTGTAATAAACCAGTGCTGTCCTAATCACTGCCTGTGTCAGACTGACACAGATTATAATGTATTAGCATATATGAATAGGCTAATACATTACTATTTGTAAAAAAAATCCCTTCATGGGATTTTAAAAAAAAGTTAAAAAAAAACATAAAAAGTGTAAAAAAAAGAATAAAAAAATAAATAAAATAAAAATAAATATTTAATAAAAAATAATTGTGCATAAATTACACACACAAAAAAACCTACACATATTAGGTATCCACACGACCGTAATAACCTGTAGAATTAATCTAACAAGTTATTAAGTGTGAAATGTGAATGGTGTAAAAAAATTTTTAAAAAACAAACAAATTAAAAAAAAAATAATCTGAAATTATTTATAAGTGAACTTAAACTATTCCCCCATAAAACACAGCTTGTCTCAAAAAAAATGAGGCCTCATCCAACTGCGTAATTGAAAAAATAAAAAAGTTACAACTGTTGAAACGCAAGTAGGCAAAAACTAAAAAAACGTTCTGGCCATTGACTACCTTTCAGGCCAGGGAGTTAAGGGGTTAAGGGCAATGCTACCAAATACTAATGAAATGTATGGAAACTTTTGACTTTGCAGAAAGTAATAAAAATGCCTTAAAAAATTCTCTCTCTTATTATTCTGCCATTTGGAAAATATTAATAATTTTGGTAATCCTAATTGACCTAAAACGGGTAAGGTTTATTCTGATTCCATGTCAGATAGTGAGAAAAACATGTATATGTGCCTTTTTATATAGTGTATGTAAACTTCTGGTTTCAACTGTATCTATCTCTCCATCTATCCTATATATACCGTGTTTCCCCGATAGTAAGACAGCGTCTTACATTCTTTTTACCCCCAAAAGTCCCACTATGTCTTACTTTCGGGGTATGTCTTATATAGGGCAGGTATAAGGCCAGCTGTAGACAGGTATAGGGTCGGGTAGCAGGTATAGGGCCAGCTGTAGACAGGTATAGGGCCAGCTGTAGACAGGTATAGGTCGGCTGTAGCAGGTAAGGGTCGACTGTAGGAGGTATAGGGCCAGCTGTAGAGGTACAGGCCAGCTGTAGGCAGGTATAGGGCCAGCTGTAGGCAGGTATAGGGCCAGCTGTAGACAGGTATAGGGCCAGCTGTAGGCAGTAAGGCAAGCTGTAGACAGTATAGGCCACTAGAGAAAACCTTACCTGGATCCCCGCTGCTCCGTTCTCCCGGCCGCCCCCTCGCTGCTCCGTCTCCCCGCCACGCCCCTCCTCGCTGCTCCGTCTCCCGCGCGCGCCGCCTCCTCGCTGCTCCGCTCCGCGCGCCTCCTCGTCTCCGTCCGCCGCGCCGCCTCGCTCCTGTCTCCGCGCCGCCTCTCGCTGCTCCGTCCCGCGCCGCGCCGCCTTCTCGCTGCTCCGTCTCCCGCGCCACGCCGCCTCCTCGCTGCTCCGGCCTCCCGCGCGCTCATCCCGGCACAGGCAGTGACGTCATCAGGCCGCGCTACGTCTTACTTTCGGGGTACATCTTACATTAGGCGACCTCCCTAAGACACCGCTACGTCTTACTATCGGGGGTGTCTTACTATCGGGGAAACACGGTATAATATATATATATATATTATTAATTAATATATATATATATATATATATTATATATATATATATACAGCATGACACTTGAACGCTGCAGCTGATCAGTGCTCCAGCACTCAAGCACTCACAAGTCAACTTCCCGGAAACGGCCATGTGGCTGGCCTCATCAGCACTGTAACAGGGCAGAGTGGGTAGGTACTTTTTTTTAATTTTAATAGAGCAGCCCTATCTACCATCCAAGATTTATTTTTAAAAATCAACAAGGAATATGTGACTATTTTATGTACTTAGTTTGGTAACTCAATTTATGTGGCTGCTTATTTCATATAATTTTTTTAACATTTCCCTAAGTTCTTTACTTTCTGGTCTGTTGCTCCATCTACCCCCCTGTGAGCTCTGATATAAAGGCAGTAAGGATTGCTTGACGATTCACAGCATTAATGTACAGCATTAATTGCTGTGCCTTCCTGCACAAAAAACGCATAAAAAAATGCATCAAAAATGCACCAAAAACGCACTGTGTGAAAGCACCCTAAGGGTTAATGCCCTATTTCTTTTCAGTCTACTTGCAGGGAGCAGTGTCTACATTTCCTTTTTTGGTTATGGAGCTGTGTGGCGGCCATTGCAGCTGTGATGCTGTGCTAGTGGGGTGGTGCAGCCCAGAGCTGGGGGGCTAGGTCTGGCAGCAGTGGTGCTGTTGGGCCACTGGGCTGTGCCCCTCATCTGTGTGGTTTTTGCTGAGGCGGTGGCCGCTATGCAGTGTTACCCCTATTAGCGTAGGGTCCCATTTTAAAGAGGTTGCCGTGAAGTGGAAACTGGGCAAATACGTTTTGATCAAAAAGTATACTAACAACCTCCTGTTCATTTTTGTAAAAAATTATGCTGAGAAGCATTAAATCAATGTATAGCAAGGATGTGCGGTCCATGTTTCTCTTTTACATTTGTTTTACACAGGGCTATATCTACAGGAGGCTATATCTACAGAGGGCTGACAATACAGGGGGCTATATATACAGGAGGCCAACAATACAGGGGGCATATCTACAGGGGGCCATATCTAAAGGGGCCATACAGGGGGCTATATCTAATGGAGGCTGAAAATACAGGGGCTATATCTACAGGGGGCCATATCTATAGGGGCCATATCTACAGGGGGCTGGTAATACAGGGGTTATATCTACAGGGGGCCATGTCTATTGAGGCCATATGTGCAGGGGGTTGACAATACAGGAGCCATATCTACAGAGGGTCATATCTACAGAGGGCTACATCTACAGGAGGCTGTATCTACAGGGGCCCAGAGGCGGGACGACGGGTAGGCAGAGGTAGGCGATCGCCTAGGGCGCCTACCTCTGCCTATCCCTAAGGGGCGCAGGCAGGGCCCTGATCCTCGCCGGGCTCCAGGCCGCTGCCGTGGGCCTGAAGCACCGGCGGTCCTGCTCCGCAGACAGTGTCGGACCCGCTCATCGCAGGGCCGACACAGCGGGGCCGCCGACTCCTCATAGCGCTAAGGGACCCGCCGCGGCCCCGTGCGGCTCAGCTGACAGCGTCACGATGAAGTGATGTCATCGCGACGCTGCCTCACCTCGGGCACACAGCGGGTCACAGGCTGTGCGCCCGAGGAGCTGCCGGAGGAGCGTCCCGGCGCTGGAGGCGGGGCCTGAAGAGGAGCGCGCGCCCGGGAAGCAGGTAAGGTGAGTATAAATGTTGTTATTTTTGCCTGCCTGTGGCCCCTATACGCCTGCCTGTGGCCCCATACCCCTGCCTGCGCCCCCATACGCCTGCCTGTGGCCCCATACGCCTGCCTGAGCCCCCATACGCCTGCCTGTGCCCCCATACGCCTGCCTGAGCCCCCATACGCCTGCCTGTGGCCCCCATACGCCTGCCTGTGGCCCCTATACGCCTGCCTGTGGCCCCCATACGCCTGCCTTTGGCCCCTATACGCCTGCCTGTGGCCCCATACGCCTGCCTGTGGCCCCCATCCGCCTGTCTGTGGTCCCCATACGCCTGCCTGAGCCCCCATACGCCTGCCTGAGCCCCCATACGCCTGCCTGAGCCCCCATAAGCCTGCCGGTGGCCCCCATACGCCTGCCTGTGGCCCCATACGCCTGCCTGTGGCCCCCATACGCCTGCCTAAGCCCCTATACGACTGCTTGAGCCCCTATACGCCTGCCTGAGCCCCTATATGGCTGCCTGAGCCCCTATACGGCTGCTTGAGCCCCTATATGCCTGCCTGAGCCCCCATATGCCTGCCTGTGGCCCCTAGCTATATACCTGCCTGAGCCTCTATAGCTATATACCTGCCTGTGTGCCCCTATATACCTGCCTGAGCCCCTATAGCTATATAACCTGCCTGAGTGCCCCTATATACCTGCCTGAGTGCCCCTATATCAATATACCTGCCTGAGAGTGACCCTATATCTATATACCTGCCTGAGTGCCCCTATATCTATATACCTGCCTGAGAGTGACCCTATGTCTATATACCTGCCTGAGAGTGACCCTATATCTATATACCTGCCTGAGAGTGACCATATATCTATATACCTGCCTGAGTGCCCCTATATTTAAATACCAAACCTGTCTAAGGGGACAATATGCATATACCTGCCTGACTGAGAGTGCATATCTATATACCTGTCTAACTGAGGTGACTTATATACCTATAATTAAGGAGTTACTGGAAATGTGAGGATTCTAAGATATTTGTGTCCAAATCTGCAGGGACGAGTATTGGCCGGGAGCAATCAGCATGAAGGTGTGAACCGGATGGAGAAGAAAAGGGAAAGTGAACGACGCTGATCAGAAAAGACGTCTCCTGTGAGTCACTAAATGTAACTGCAGTGTAATCACTTATATTTCTGCAGAGCGTCTACATACAACTAGTATCTACCACTATATGGTCACTGTATGGCGGTAATATATGTCTGTAGAGCCTGTGTACAACTGATGGTCACATGTGGTGGTCTCATTTGGTCAGGGTCGGGCAGGATTATTTGATCCCTAAGTAGTAATAGTTTTGGGTCTTAGTTTTGTAGGAGTGTTTTTTTAGTAACAATAATTCATCTGGTAAATTTGCTCCATGTATCGGTGGATTATTTAGTGACTGTTATTTAGGGGTATTACACCGTCATATGGAGGTGAGCGATTTTGAAAAAGCAAATTTGTCAGGGCTGATTTTCATTGTGCAGTGACTGCTGAGGAGATGGACTGGAGCTATGTGGAATATGCAGAAAATTAGTGACAGGACCTGACGCAGGGGTGAGAGGCCTTAGTGTGGGGGCGGGCATGGTTTGGGGAGTGAGGGGGGGGGCGCCATTGGCTGTAGTCGCCTAGGGCACCCAAATGCCTTGACCCGGCCCTGCAGGTGGCTATATCTCCAGGGGCCTATATCTACAAGGGGCTGTATACCTAACTACAGGGGGCCATATATACAGGGAGTTATATCTACGGGGGCTGTATACCCTCCCTACAGGAGGCTATATATACAGATGGCTGTTTATCTTCCTAGACGGGGATTATATACCTATCTGTGTGCAGGTTGCTGTATATCTACCTACAGGAGGCATATACACCTATCTACCTACATGGGGCTGTATACTTACTTACAGTGGTTCTATGTAACTATCTACTGAGGTCTATATCCCTACCTACTTAGTGGTGGGCAACATTACTACCTAATTACTTAATGGGGGGTGCTCATAACAGAAGTAGGAGTTGGTAGGGAAGTGCTGATAAAGTGAGGATTCTCACATGTTTGTGGATTAAATTCTGCAGAGACGAGTTGTGGTTGAGAGAAGTTGTCATGGTGTTCTGGGCCGGATGGAGAAGAAAATGGAAAAAGTACGACACAGAGAATGAGTCCTCAGATAAAACGTCCTGTGAGTCCCTCATGTCAGGGGTTATTTTTATTCCCTGTTGGATCAGTGTAGTCATGTGGTGGTGACCTAAGCTGGTGCCTGACTACTATATGGTATCTATATGGTGGTATTGTATGTTATAAGTTTGCTATTGATAATGTACATATTTATTCCTGTGAGTGGTTGTGTTGGTTGGGAGGCCCAGTGCACGTCTCTGCCCAGTGGTCCATAATGCTGTTTAGACAGCCCTGCCTACCCAGGTAACCCCAGCCACCCTCCAAGGCAATCCAACGGCTCAAAAGGGTTTTACCATAATAGACTTTGATGGCATATTATGGGCAGTATGTATGAAATTTGGCGTGTTAACCGCGGGTCATAAATCAGGTGAATTCTAGCTCTTGTTACAACATTTCTGGCTCACGTCAACCACTTTGAAAGTGCTCTACCTGTTCGAGCTGTAATGCACCTAGAAATGCCGTACAGAAGCTATAAATATGTAGCTTCGCTACGGTTCTAGTTGGCCCCGCCTCCTGCATGCATGTGAGCAGGACTTTTAAAAATGAAGCGAACGGGGCTGCACTTGATATCGGGCTGAAAAGACGCCAGATATCTGGCACAGCCCCGTTCATACATGCCGCACTATGTGTCTTAAAATAGCTGAAAAAGTGCAGCTGTGTACCCGATTCACGCTTATTCCTATTTAAGTCAATGGGACCTTAAAGAGGATCTACCACCTCCAGGGAAATCTCATGAAGTAACAGGAGACTAAAATACAAACACTTCCTTAAATATGCTTCATTAGGAAAATCAAACCATTTCACCTGTAATTCAGTTTTTTTTAAAAAGTGCTGGCCCTTTAAGGCAGTTCTGAAGTTGTGCCAAGTAGGCACCTGACCGCATGATGAATCATTATGTTGACAACTCTGTCAAAGTAACTGCTTCTGAGCTGGAAGAGTCAACTGCGCAGGGGGGAGCCAGGAAGTCTACATCATGAGCACACTGATAAACTCTGGGCTGCTATTTCTGTGCTGGATATAACACTAGCAGCAGTGTAATGTAGAGGCCTGTAAACCCTGTCACAGTATATCCTCAGTTTGCTGTTCCTGCAGTATATGCAGTGTGAGACTCAGATTACCCTGTACAAGCAGCTAGCTTCCCGTGCACAGTTGGTATCCATCAACAGAAAGAATCCCTGCTACATAAAAAGCTCTGCTAGGAAAATGAAACTAAAACCTGTCGCCTCGTAAAACTGAGCTAAATTCTCTGGATTGCTAATAACATGTATTGGGAAAATTTCATCTACTATATGTGGAGGTGATAGGTACTCTTTAACGTCATTTTTTTTTTGCACACTTTTTGATGCGTACAAAATTCCAAATGTAAAATCCATGTTGATTCAGTGCGGATTTTAGATGCAAATTTTTATTTGTAAGGCCTCGTTCACACGGCTTATTTGGGCACGGATTGGCGCCGTACTCCGCGCCGGATTTGCGCTTCAGTATGGCGCCAATCCGTCCCTGTCAGTACGGTAATCCACTGCTCTCATAGAGAACAGTGGATTCCGTCGCTCCTCCCCGCTCGGCAAATCCGCCGCGGGGGGAGAAAGTGACATGCACATTATTTACGGCGCGGACGCGCCATAAACAATGCATTGTCTATGGGGCCGGGAGCGGCGCCCCTGTCCCGCCCCTTATTCACGGCGGATTTGTGAGCTCAATACGGCTCACAAATCCGTCGGGAATAAGCCGTGTGAACACGGCCTTAATGTGGATATGAAGCTGAACTTCGAGGCAGATTTCAGGCTCAAGATGTGAATTGACATGTCACTTTTTTTGACAGCATTGTATGTTCATTGAGAACAGATTGCAGTCAGATGTGGACTCTGATTCTGATGCGGATTCAATGCTAAAACCGTCTCACAATCAGCATATAAATCAGTCAGGTTAATCAAGGGGTGCACAACATACAGCCTGGGGGCTACATGCATCCTCAGTGCCGCTCTGTGCGGCCTCCAGCTATCAGAACGCAAACATTCTTTGCCTTTGTCTTCATACTTTAAAAATAAATATTAATCTTTTGACAGCTACATGCAAATGATGGCACTGTTATGGTGTGCACTGTATGGCTGGCACTCTTATTGTGGACACGGTATAGCTAGCATTGTATGGCTGGTACTGTTATGGTGGGAACTGTATGGTTGGCACTCTTATGGTAGGCACAATATAGCTAGCATTGTATGGCTGGCACTGTTATTGTTGTGTGCATTGTATGGCTATTACTGTTATGGTGGGCACTGTATGGTGGGCACTATATGGCTGGCACTGTTATGGTGGGGGTTGTATGGTTGGCACTGTTATGATGGGCCCTGTGTAGCTGGCACTGGTTGGTATTGGGTTTTTTAAATAGTTTTTATTTTTGCAAATTTTCAAGTGTATAAAACATACATTTGAGTGAAAGAAAACAAAAGCACTACCCAATAACCAAATCATGAAAGACAAATTTTGAGACATAAGAGTATAGAGAGGGTAAATCATGAAGGTTCTTTCTAGACATAACATCTCCTACATCCATCTAGATGAAGCTTTGATATCCAAGACACCAAATCGAGAAGAATAGAAAAGACATATTGTGGAGTATAGGCGCTACAGAAAGAGTAGCCTCTGATAATTTAGCAAATTTAGACATTTCATGCTGTACATCAACCAAAATAAAAACTTTTTGGTCTAAGACACCTAGCATTAGAAGTATAGAAGACAAATTGCAAAGTATAAGAGTACAGGGAGAATACTTTGTGAAGATTCTGCACATCCAGACATTACAAATAAAATAATATTTTCAATCCACCAATTTGGAGTCTTGGCTTCCCTTGTTATACTCCGTGCAGCCACTTAGCCTGTAAAAACTGATCTGTGTCATGGTGAGAATTGTTATGCTGGACACTGTATGGCTGGTACTATTATGGTGGGCACTGTATCGCTAGCACTGTTATGGTGGGCACTATATGGTTGATATTGTTATGGTGGGCCCTGTATGGCTGGCTCTGTTATGGTGGGCCCTGTAGGGCTGGCACTGTTATGGTGGACACTTTATGACTGGTACTGTTATAGTAGGCATCATATGGTTGGTACTGTCATGGTGGGCCATATATGGCTGGCACTGTTAGGCTATGTTCACACGGCTTATTTCGCAACGGATTTGCAGCCGTATTTACGGCCAAAAATCCGTTGCCAAATCAGTTACAAACACGTAACTGGCAATTTTACATTGATTTTAATGGGAAATACGTGTCGTCGTTCAGACGACACTTATTTCCGTTACGGATTGCAGCCGTGTATTGCGGCCGCAAAACGGCCGGAAAAACAATGTGCATGTCAATTATTTCCGGACGGATTCACCACCTATAATGATTGGAGATGGTGAATCCGTCGGGAAATCAGTTCCAAATACGTGCCAAACTTAGTGGCACTTATTGGAAACTGATTTGCACCTGATTTCGGAACGTATTTACGATCGGCTATCCGACGTAAATACGTTCTGAAATAAGCTGTGTGAACATAGCCTTATGGTGGACACTATATGACTGGTACTGTTATAGTGGACATCGTATGGTTGGTACTGTCATGGTGGTCCCTGTATGGCTGGCACTGTAGGGCTGTTAATGCTATTTTAAGCAATTTGAGCAATTCAGTAACAACTGTTTCTATATCATTTCAGAATTTATTCCTCAGAGGGATATTTACTTCTGACATAGTCATGGCAGATCCACAAGATATAAAATAAAAATGTCTGATAAGTTCAAGACTCCAGGAAGGAGGAGATGAGTTGGATAGATAATATATATAGCTATATAAGTATACGGTCTCTAGTTATTGTTGTTAAACAGCCATTTCTGTAACCACCAAAAACTACAATGAAAATAGGCTCCCCATATGAGTACTAAGCAGTAAGCCTCCCATTCTGATCTCTGGTAATCTCTAAAGTGGAACTCAGCCATTTTGGGTATTTACAATTGAAGTTCCATAAAGGTCTCAGGTGGGTAATACCTCTTTAAAATTTGCTGTGTCTGCTAGGAGAGGTACAATACGAATATGAGGCCCGTTGTGCATCCCTGCCTTATGGCTGATGTCATAGTCAGTGTTTTGTTTTTTTAAGTTGTATTTTATTTCTGTCGTTCTCACCAAAAAACTCCATAGCCAGATGGTAGTCTTAAATACATTAGTTTTTTTAAATTTTGCTTCCAAAAAATGCTTGTGAAAATATGTATTGCTTTTTTAATGTGTTTTTATTTCTCAAATAATCATGTGATGCCAAAAGTAACTGAACAGTGAGCAGTGTCGGACTGGGTGCTGGGCCCACCAGTGGAGTTGAGTTTTGGGGCCCATCTGTTGAGATGACTATTGGGGCCCACCCTACAGCTACTGTACATGACTGCATATACTACACATGCCTCTTGCACTCTGGCACTTGATTTCTGTCTTTGTTTTTTTCCTCTTTTTCAAATTCAGCCTCAGGTTTCAGGGTCACTGGGGATTCCATTGCCCTTGTAGGCCAGTCCAAAGCCTAAATTTGTTATGTATGTCATCAAATATGGGGTTTTGTTAATTACACAGTAGGTTTTTAGGCATTTTAATATACCGCAACAACTTATCTCAAAATGCCAGTCAACCTTGCAAATTTCACTTTGTGCTCAATTTTGTACCTACTCTGGGGTGTGGCCTCCTTCATCTATGTTCATCTTTTGTTTGATTTAATACGGCTTCATGCTATAGCTTTATACACAGTCAAATTGTCATTTGCAACACATGGCTTGCATATTACATGGTGGAAGTACTCATAAGTCCTGGTAGGTTGTTACAGGTAGCTGGGCCATCTGACAAAATGCATCCCAACTGATGGAGTGTCTTTGGGGAGACCCATAGAGTGAACATACGAAAGGGGTTTATTTTCCAACAGATCTCGATTGGTTTCATTCTGGCAATTATGGGCCAGATAGGAAGTCTCCAACAAATTTTGGGAAATTTTTAGCCATGTTGACATGTCCATTGCCTTTTTGGAAATCCATTTGCCCAGGAAAGAAAATTAGCATGTATGGGAAACTGTGTGGATAGTGAGCCAGAGAACCCACGGGAACATTCCCGGACCATGCGTTCTCCACCAGCTTGTGTTCTTCCAGTAATGGTTGCAGGGTGTTTGTTCTCTGCTCGCCTGACAAGCCAACATCAATTTAATGAAGCAGAAAAATGATCATCAAAGAAAGCAACCCCTTGGCAATATGTGGAGGTCCGATTCCATTACTTCTGGGAAAATTTAAGCCTTTCGCTCATGCAACTTTATTAGCAGAGTTGCAGTGACATCCTTCTGCTTCAGTGTAACAGTAGGGTTTGCTAAACTGTTGTTTTAGTCACATGTTTAATAGCCTACTGGTGCACATGGGTGGTGAGCTTTTCCACTGTAGTGTGTCGGTCTCTACCCATGCACACCTTCATAGCCGGTATTTACCTCTCACATCTATGGCACGTGGCCCTTTGCAGTTTCCATGTTGATTATTTGCAATGGTGCCATTTGTCTACTCACAATACACTTTCACCACAGCCGTAAACGGTTCACAAACTGCTTAGTTTTAGAAATACTGCCACTTTTGGCCCAAAACCAATAATCAGCCTTCTTGCAATTCTAATAAATCACCTTTTTCACCAATGACAATACCCTATTGTACATCTTATATACCCACCAAGTCAGCTCAGCAGACCTGACTTTCTTCATGAGCTACGAGCTACCAATGTCAAAAGTAGGAAGTGGTCATAATAATGTGGCTCAATTTATATATATATGTAGGTTTAGCTTGCTCCTAATTATTTGCATTTTGTCTGGTTTTTTTTTTTTGCACAGATGTTATACTGGCAAGTTACATAAATCTCTGATTTTATGACAATCATTTTAATAAATGGACAATAGTGGGAACTGTTACAAACAAGTGCTTTTATTTCCTTAAAATGTGACTGATAATAGGCTTTGGGCTCCCTCCAGTGTTCAATTCACAAATCTGCTATCTTACAATCTTTTCTGCTTCCCTAATTACAAGCTAGCCTCCGAGGATGGGGACATAGCTATGCTTGCACAGTTTTCCCCGTTCATTTCATGGAAGTTCTGGATATATCTCAGTGAGTATGCTCAGGTATAATGGGAACTTCCATAGACATGAACTGGGGAGAGATGCACAAGTGCAGCCATCTCTCCATTCTGTGAAGCGAGAACATAGAAAGCCGTGAGCTGGCGTCAGAAGAGATTTGTGAAGTGGCAAAACACTTGGTGTGACATGTATAAATGGGGCTGCCCAGAAGTCTGACATCTTTTCTGCCCGAAAACTGGCGCAGCCCTGTTCGCTATATTTTTAACCAGGTGCACTTCAGTATTAGTCGCATCACAAAGCGCCCTCGGCACTTTGTAATGCGCCTGAGATCGGGGGGCATGCTGGGGGCATGCGAATCTACACATTTATAGCTTTAGTACGGCAAATCCAGGAGCATTACTGCTGGAGCAGGTAAGCCACTTAAAAAGTGGTTTTTCCTGAGCCCCGAAGTGTTGCTTTATAGCTAGAAAGTGCAAATCTATGACCCGCAGTAGAACAGGTTCATAGATTCAGGCGCATTCTATGCTACTAATGCACGCAAAAAAAATGGCACCTGGGCACCAAAAATCATACATGTCGCCCTTGATGACTGAAAAGCTGGCTGGGGTTTCTTGAATTGATGTTGACCTGCTCAAAAACTTTTTGCTAAATGGGTTTGACAGTTATTAGGTTGCATAAAAGAGACTTTTGTGGAACAGCTCAGCAGAGAAATATAATAATAGACAGGCGAGGGACGAGACATGGACCAATGCGTTTTGATTATTGTACATTGATTGAGATGGGCACAGTGCCCAAGAACACAGAGCTATTGTTATGTTTTTATTTATTTTTTCAAAATTTCCGCACCTTCCAAGCATCATAACTTTTTATCCCTATCTGTTAAAAGATAATTTGACAGTTATAGTGTACAATAATTATAATACAGTACAGACCAAAAGTCTGGACACACCTTCTCATTCCAACAGTTTTCTGTATTTTCATGACTATAAAAATTGTAGATTCACACTGAAGGCATCAAAACTATGACTTAACACGTGTAATTATATACTTAACAAAAAAGTGTGAAACAACCCGAAAATATGTCTTATATTCTAGGTCTTCAAAGTAGCCAACTTTTGCTTTAATTACTGCTTTGCACACTCTTTGATGAGCTTCAAGAGTAGTCACCTGAAATGGTTTTCCCCTTCACAGGTTTTGCCTGTCAGGTTTAAATAAGTGGATTTCTTGCCTTAAAAAATGGGGGTTTGGGACAATCAGTTGTGTTGTTCAGAAGTCAGGTGGATACACAGCTGAGAGTCCTACTGAATGGACTGTTAGAATAGCAGCTAAGTAAAGAAAAACGAGTGGCCATCATTACTTTAAGAAATTAAGGTAAGTCAGTCCGAAAAACTGGGGAAACTTTGAAAGTGTCCCTAAGTGCAGTGGCAGAAACCAAGCGCTACAAAGAAACTGGCTCACATGAGGACCGTCCCAGGAAAGGAAGACCAAGAGTCACCTCTGCTGCGAAGGATAAGTTCATCCGAGTCACCAGCCTCAGAAATCGCAGGTTAACAGCAGCTCAGATAAGAGACCAGGTCAATGCCACACAGAGTTCTAGCAGCAGACTCATCTCTACAACAACTGTTAAGAGAAGACTGTGTGCAGCAGGCCTTCATGGTAAAATAGCTGCTAGGAAACCACTGCTAAGGACAGGCAACAAGCAGAAGAGACTTGTTTGGGCTAAAGAACACAAGGAATGGACATTAGTGGAAATCAGTGTTTTGGTCTGATGAGGTCAAATTTGAGATCTTTGGTTCCAACCACCGCGTCTTTGTGCGATGCAGAAAAGGTGAACTAATGGACTCTACGTGCCTGGTTCCCACCATGAAGCATGGAGGAGGAGGTGTGATGGTGTGGGGGTGCTTTTCTGGTGACACTGTTGGGGATTTATTCAAAATTGACGGAATACTGAACCAGCATGGTTGCCACAGCATCTTGCAGCAGTATGCTATTCCATCCAGTTTGCGTTTAGTTGGACCATCATTTATTTTTCAAAAGGACAATGACCCAAACACCCCTCGTGACTGTGTTAAGGGCAAATTTGCCCAAGAAGTGAGAGTGATGGGGTGCTACGCCAGATGCCCTGGCCTCCCCCAGTCACCAGACCTGGAACCCCAATCGAGAAGGTTCGGGGTGAGCTGGATAGCAGAGGTAAAGGAAAAAAGGGGCCCAACAAGTGCTAGCATCTCTTGGAACTCCTTCAAGACTTTTTGGAAGACCTTTTCAGGTGACTACCTCTTGAAGCTCATCAAGAGAATCCAAGAGTGTGCAAAGCAGAAAATCAAAGCAAAAGGTGGGCTACGTTGAGAACCTAGAATAATAGACATATTTTCAGTTGTTTCAAACTTTTTTGTTAAGTATATAATTCCACATGTGTTAATTCATCGTTTTGATGCCTTCAGTGTGAATCTACAATTTTTATAGTCATGAAAATACAGAAAACTGTTGGAATTAGAAGGTGTGTCCAAACTTTTGGTCTGTACTGTATATACAATCAATAAACTGTTAGTGCATTCACAGGGTTTAAATACAACAATTGCACACATATGCATTCATAGGTATAAATAAAGTTTCTTGCATTGCTTTTTTAGATGACTAGGATGGTCAGAGCTGGTTTAAGCTGGTTAGGAGTTACCCACCAATAGAAACATCACTGTGATGGACCCTGCTATTTCTAACTGTATGCTCCAAATAAGTACATACAGTAGGTAACTTTGCATCAGCCTAATTTAGAGTCACACCCACATGGGGGAAGGTATGTAAGGTGGGGGTGTGGGGAAGCCAAGAGTGGAACCCGGGGGGTGGTGTCAACAAACCTTGCCAGAAGTCAGACACCATGAGGAAGGAGCAGCCATGAGACCTATTCTGGTCTCCGAATGAAGGACGGGTATCCTCTCAAACATTTTATACACACACAATCAAAAGGCGTCATGTAAATGCATGTTTTGTTATGTATTTTATGTTTTTGTAACTTGCAATGTTATAATTCTTTGAGGAATGTGAATAAATCTCCACTCTCTTTTATAAGAAGTTTGTTGTGAACTCTTGCTTTAAATAATAAGATTTCTGATTGAACTTGGATGCACTAAAATGATTAAGCCAGGATTTTATTAACCCCTTCCTGACAAAGATGTCCTAGCGGGAAGTGCGTTCCTGCAAATGGACGTATGGGTACATCCTGAAGATTGTGCGGGCTTACAAGCGAGCCCTGCACGATTGCAATATGGGACCAGCGGTATATTACGTGAGTGAGTTCCGGCCGCAGGTGATTCACCTTTAGCTGTCGTGATCTGACATGATCATGATAGCTAAGGTACAGACAGGACTGTCTTTAATCGGCGCAGCAGCGACTCCAGCACTGCTGCTGTGGACGTACCTGACAGCCCAGGAGCGTAGTAAACACTTCCGGACCGTCTGTGACGTCACCATGTCCGCAATGCATTCTGGGCATTGCATGATTGACAGGCATGGTATGGTGATTGACAGTCACCATGGAGACCAGTATACAGCATTTCTGCTCTGTACTGATCTGTAAAACAGTAAAAAAAAAAGTGAAACACAAACATGAAAATTAAAATAAAGACACGTACACCGCCCTTTTCCTCTTTACAAATACTAAACGCCCCCAAAAAGATGAAAAAATTAAAAAAGTACACATTTTTGGTATCGCCGCGTGCGTAAAGATCTAACCTATAAATTTGTCATGTTTATTAACCTGCACGATGAGCGTCGTAAAAAAAAAATCAAAGAATTGCGATTTTTGTTCATCCCACAGCACATAAAATAGAATAAAAAACGATCAAAAACTCAAATAAATGTTGTACTAATTAAAACGTCGGTTCATCCCACAAAAAAAAGCTTATGGCTATCAAAAGATAGTGATCCATAAATATTGTTTGTCTTTTTTTTAAGCGATTCATCATAAAAAACAATATATATATATAAACTGGGTAATGCCGTAATTGTATTAACCCACAGAGTAAATCTGCGTATACATCACGGTGAGCACTGTTAAAAATAAAAAAGACTACTAGGATTACAGTATTTTCTTCACCCTGCCTTCCTTAAAACGGATTTAAAACTGATCAAAAACATTTGTCCCTCCAAACAATAATACCAATAAAAACGTCAACTCATCCTGCAAAAAACAAGCCCCTACACATCTCCGTACATAGAAAAATCAAAAAATTATGGCTCTCAGACTATGGTGATGCAAAAATATGTTTCTTTTTTTAATAAAAGTGCTTTTATTCTGTAAAAGAAGTAAAACATAAAAAATATACAAATTGTATGTCGCTTTAATCGTATCGATCTGCTGAGTAAAGCTAGAATGTCAATTATACCGCATGATGACAGCTGTAAAAAAAAAAAAAAAAAACACTATAAGGATTTCTGTATTTTGTTCAAAAAGACTCACAAAAATCTTAATAAAAAGTGATCAAAGCGTCAAATGAACCCCATAGTGGTATTAATAAAAATGTCAACTCATTCCGCAAAAAAACAGCCCATAATCAGCTACAGAAAAATAAAAAAGTTACGGCTGTCAGAATAGGAAAATATAAAAATAAAATTTTTCATACATGCATTTCTATTGTATAAAAGTATTAAAACATAAAAAACTGTATAAAATTAATATCATTGCAGTTGTACTGGCCCGCATAATAAAGTTATCCTGTCATTTACACTGCACAGCGAATGCTGTCAAATTGAAACCCAAAAAACTCCTCCATGTTCATGGCCCAATGCGAAAACAACCTATGTAATACCCCCCTAGATGATATCTATGAGGGGTGTTGAATCCAAAATGGGGCGACTTCAGAAAGGTTTCACCTGTTCTGCTACTTTGAGGGCTTTGCAAGTGCGACATGGCACCCACCAAAATCTGCATTCCAAAAGCCAAATAATGCTCCCTCCCTTGCATGCCCTGCCATGCACCCAAACAGCAGTTTACACCCATATATACGGTACTCCTGAACTTGGAAGAAATTGCATAATAAAATTTGGGGTGCTTTTTGTACAGGATTCTTTGTAAAAATTAAAGACATTTTCAGCTAAAATTGCAGATTGTTGGAAAAAAAAATTCATTTTCACAGCCTAATGCTAAAAAAAATTGTGAAACATCTGTTGGGTCGATATATTCATTAAACCTCTGAATATATTCCTTAAGGGGTGCAGTTTCCAATATGGAGTCTTTTTAGAGGTGTTTTTTTAAGTTTTAGTACCATAGGGTGAACCTGAAATGGCACCTAAATAAATCAGATTGAAAATGAGACCCCGAAGTCCAGTAGGCGCTCTTCCTACTCTGAGGTTTGTGGTTGAGCCAAATAGCGAACTAGGGCCACATATGGGATATCTCTGAAAACAGCAGAATCTAGGGAATCAATATTAAGTTGCATTTCCTTGATCACATCTACCGTGTTCTTGTGAATAATGGATAAATATAGAAAATCTAACATATAATGGGTTAATAAACTTCATAAAAGCTGTTTTGAATTCTTTAAGGCACGGGTGTCAAACACAAGGCCCGCGGGCCACATCCTTGTGTTTTCCGGCCCGTGATCTCCCTGACTCCGCACGGCTGTTTTATCCCAGGCGCGCAGAGTCAGCCAGCAGCTGCACACTCAGTGCAGCTGCTAGTACAGGAAGAAGGCAGGAGGGATCGTTTCCCTCCCACCTTCTCCCTTTGTATGTACAATGCTCGGTGAGCACTGTACATACGACGCACCGCTTTTCTCATGCCCCCTGCGACGCTAGGTCTCCTCGGTCGGCAGCCTCTGCCACCGAGGAGATCTCTGGGAGCTGCGGGAGGGCGTAAGCGGCGTGATGGGCAAAAAAACACATGGAAATCTCCAAAGAAGCATTTTATGCTATCTACAATATATGAAAAAACTTTGAGATTCTTGGTCCTCATGTTTTTGGCCAAAAAATGCTCAAGCCACCCCTGGCTTACAACAGGATCTCAGTTGGGTGGTCCTAATCTATATTATCTCTCACCTGGGTCAACTTCAGACCTCTCACTGTGCCAAACGGCCTCCAAAATGCAGAGAAAAAAATAAAAAAAAGCACCAACCTTTCAAAGCCTAGTGCATTGCTATAACAGCCTGTGGAGGTGCAGGAAACCAAAATGGAGGTATCTACTTCTCTTATATAGTTTAAAAGCAAATATGTGCCAAATACAACGTATAGTTCTGCACAGAAAACATTTCTGAAAAAAACACTGCGAACCTGGGTGCCACTGGCATGGCTGCGGCACATATACATATGCACACAGTCCAATACCAGTGGCACACCACTGCAAAAAGGGCAAAAAAACACAACTGAGATCCCGTTGTAAGCCGGGGGTGGCTTGAGCATTTTTTGGCCAAAAACATGCGGACTAAGAGTCTCAAAGTTTTTTCATATATTATAGATAGCATAAAATGCTCCTTTGGAGATTTCCATGTGTTTATTTTGCCCTTTTTGCAGTGGGGTGCCACTGGTATTGGACTGTGTGCATATGTATATGTGCCACAGCCATGCCAGTGGCACCCCGGTTCGAAGTGTTTTTTCAGAAATGTTTTTCTGTGCAGAACTATACATTGTATTTGGCACATATTTGCTTTTAATCTATATATATATATAAACTATATGTTGACCCAGGTGAGTGATAATATAGTGTAGGACCACCCAACTGAGATCCCGTTGTAAGCGGCGTGATGTCACGCCGCGTACACCGTACACAGCTCCCAGACCGGACCAGGCCGCGCTGCACGGACAACCAGGAGATAAGTAGCTTTTTTTAAATTTTATAATCATTAGGGGGCCTATATGGGGCATCTACATGGCTACTGGGGGACTATGGGACATCTGCCTGGCTACTGGGGGACTATATGCGGCATCTGCATGGCTACTGGGAGACTTTGGGGCATCTGCAGGGCTACTGGGGACTATGGGGCTTTTGCTTGGCTACTTGGGGACTATATGCGGCATCTACATGGCTACTGGGGGACTATGGGGCATCTACATGGCTACTGGGGGACTATGGGGCATCTGCCTGGCTACTGGGGGACTATATGAGGCATCTACATGGCTACAGGGGGGCTCTATGGGGCATCTATCAGTCTATAGAGGACTATGTGGGGCCTGTTCCTGGCTACAGGGGACTAGGTGGTGCATCTCCCTGGGGACAGGGGGGCTATGTGGGGCATCTACCTTGCTATAGGGGGCTATGTGGGGCATCTCCCTGGCTACAGGGGGGCTATGTGGAGCATCTCCCGTTCTATATGGGGCATTATTACCTGGCTGCAGAGGGCATATTACCTGGCTACAGGAGGCATATTACTACCTGGCTAAAGGGGGCAAAATCCCTATCTCCCTACATGGGCAGATATAATTGTCATCTACAGGGGGCTTTATAACCACTTATCTACCTACAAGTAGTTCTAAAATTCTGTCGGCCCTTTAAGGTACGCCGTGAGGCTGATGTGGCCCCCGGTGAAAACGAGTTTGACACCCCTGCTTTAAGGGGTGCAGTTTTCTTAGATGAAGTTATTTATGGGGGTATCTAACAGGCAGGGCCGTCTTAACAGCACTATGGGCCCCTGGGCAGAGAGGTGCACTGGGCCTGGGCCTGGGCCTGGGCCTGGCCCCCCCCACCCCCTCCAAAAAAAAAAAAAAAAACACTACTCAAAGAAACAAATATAAACATTACCAGTCCGGTCACCTTTACATGACAGGACTTTAGCACTGATGGAATTAATAGCAAAATAACCCCTGACCCCGGGGATCACGGAGACGTCCTCTCTGAGTCGTTCTCTGAATCGTTCTTTTTCCCTTTTCCTCTCCTTCCATCCAGATCACCAAGATGACTTCTCCCGGCCACAATATCCCTGCAGATTGTAACGCAAAAACTCCAGAATCCTCACTTTATCAGCACTTCGCTGCTGATCCTACCTTTGTTATGGGCGCCCCACATTTTAGTAAGTAGGTAGTAATGCTGCCCACCATTAAGTAGGTGGTTTACATGCCACTGTAGGTAGATATTTCTTTTCCCCCGTAGGTTTGGTTTATAGCCCCCCTGTAGAGTGTTAGGGCAGGCAGGGCAGTAAATTAGGGCAGGAGGGCAAATTTTTTGCCAGGCGGGCAGTATATAGGTGGTAGGCAGGGCAGTATTTTAGGTGGTAGGCCCGTGGGAGTATTTTAGCCAGGCAGGGCAGTATATAGGTGGCAGGCAGGGCAGTATATAGGTGGCAGGCAGGGCAGTACATAGGTGGCAGGGCAGTACATAGGTGGCAGGGCAGTATATTGGTGGTAGGGGCAGTTATTGGTGGCAGGGCAGTATATTGGTGCAGGGGCAGTATATTGGTGGCAAGGGCAGTATATTTGGTGGCAGGGGCAGTATATTGGTGGCAGGGGCAGATATTTGGTGGCAGGGCAGTTTTATGGTGGGATGGGCAGTATATTGGTGGCAGGGCAGTATATTGGTGGCAGGGGATTTTTTTTGGGGGCTGGGCAGTATATAGGTGGCAGGGGCAGTATATTGGTGGCAGGGGCAGTATATTGGTGGCAGGGCAGTATATTGGTGGCAGGGGCAGTATATTGATGGCAGGGCAGTATATAGGTGGCAGGGCAGTATATTGATGGCAGGGCAGTATATAGGTGGCAGGGGCAGTATATAGGTGGCAGGGCAGTATATTGGTGGCAGGGCAGTATATAGGTGGCAGGGGCAGTATATAGGTGCAGGGAGTATATTGGTGCAGGGCAGTATATGGTGGGTGGGCAGTATATTGGTGGCGGGCAGTATATTGGTGGCAGGGCAGTATATTGTGGCGGGGAGGATATGGGGCAGGGGCCAGTATCGTGGTGGCAGGGGCAGTTTTATTGGTGGCAAAGGGGGAGTATATTTTGGGGGAGGGCAGTATATTGGTGGCAGGGGCAGTATATGGGTGGCAGGGCAGTTATTGGTGGCAGGGGCAGTATATTGGTGGCAGGGGCAGTATATTGGTGGCAGGGCCGTATATTGGTGGCAGGGGCAGTATATAGGTGGCAGGGGCAGTATATTGGTGGCAGGCAGTATATTGGTTTGGCGGGGCAGGATTTTTGGTGCAGGGCAGTATATTTGTGGCAGGGCATTATATTGGTGGCAGGGGCAGTATATTGATGGCAGGGCAGTTATTTTTGGCGGGCGTATTGGTCAGGGCAGATATAGGTGGCAGGGCAGTTATTGGTGGCAGGGGCAGTATATTGGTGGCAGGGGCAGTATATTGGGGGGGGCAAGGGATATTGGTGGCCCGTGCAGTATTATTGTTAGACAGGGCAGTAGTTTAAAAAAAAAAAATAAATAAATTGTTACTTACCTGATTTCCTTCCTCTTCTCTAAGTCCGGAGCCCGGTGGCCGTTCACTGCAGAGTGCAGGGCCGCGGAGGGAGGCGCAGCTGGACGTCATCCACATCGCACGCCCTGCCCCCGGGCTCCTGGGAGCTGAAAGACGGGTTTAGAAGATCCCAGATGTTCAGCCTCGGCTGCTGCCGCACCGCGCAGAGCAGGCAGCGGCCGTTTATGGCTGCATGGCTGGGTTCTGTGACCCGGCCAAAGCAGCCGTGTGTTGATGAGGGGGCCACAGAGCGGCGCCGGTACTCGGGGCCCGCCAGGGAGGAAAACCCAGCCTCCCCCGGCGACGCTCCGTGCCGGCGCTGCGGCCGAATCCGGCTGCCCCCCGGCAAAGCTGGCCTGTCGCTCCACTGGGCAGGGTAGGGGCTGCCGGGAGGGCCCCCCGAGATCGTGGGGCCCCGGGCCCGTGGCCCTACCTGACCCAATGGAAGAGACGGCCCTGCTAACAGGCAGGCCTCTCAAAGCCACATAAGAACTGGATTAGTCCCTAAAAAAATGTACATTGCTAATTTTCTTGAAAATGTGAAAAATGACCTACTAAATTTCTAGGCCCTTTAATGTCGTAAAAAAATAAAAAGTCATTTTAAAAAATGATGACAGTAGATGCTAGTTATAAACGAGGTTGAGTGGAATAAATATCTGTCTTACACGCATACATTTTTAAGTGTGAAAATGGTAAATTTTTCAAATTTTGCACGATATTTTGATATTTTTCATAAATAAACAAGGATTTTTTGGACCAACATTTCTTGCTAACTTAAAGCACAATGTGTCACGAGAAAACAGTCTCTGAATCACATGGATAGATGAAAGTGTCAAAAAGTTATTCTCACTTAAAGTGATACATTTCAGATTTCAAAAATGAGGCTCTGTCAGAGAGGCCAAAACTGGCTGCGGCAGTAAGGGGTTAATAAAGGTAAAGACCTTCGTCCCACAACAACCTACTCACAGTAATCATAGTAATCATCTGTTATCTTGTCATTAGCTAAATATATTATTCACACATTATATTTCTTATACCATCAACTTGTCAAAATGGAAAATGTTATTATTTTGTGGGTCAGTATTATTCTGGCGATACCACATTCATATAACTTTTGCTGTTTCAATACTTTCTGGAAAAAATATATATTCTTTCAAACTTGCTCTGTATCACATTCTGGGACTAGTTTTTTCATTTTTCCTTTGTTGGATCTGTGTTAGGGCTTGTTTTTTTGCAGGGTGAGCTGTTTTTTATTGATACATTTTTGAGGCATGTGCAACTTTTTGATCACTTTTGCAGGAGGTGGTGTAATTAAAAATAAACAACTTTTGTTTGTTGGGTATTTTTTTACAGTGCTCACTTTGCAGAACAAATGGCATGATATTTTATTAGTTTGGACTTTTGTCCATAATATTTGTCACAATCTTCACCAATGACAGGAGTTGAATCCTCTTGGTCAGTTCTGAAGGTTGTCATAACCTGCGCCAGAGAGGGGAGTCTAAGGGGCCCATTCTCATTAGCAGAGCACCCTGCAAGGCGGAGTGGTCTTTGCCGTGGCAAACTTCCATGTCACTACCCCTCATGTAGGTCCTCGGTGACAGCCGATAAACCGTATGGCGTGGCACAGGTGGGTGAGGCAAAAACATAGGACAGGCAGCAGGCAAAGCAGAGTCAGGGATGGACTAGGAGAATTCGGAAACAGTAAGGAAAAAAAGAAACCGCGCAGCAGTGGAATTACATTACGGAACAACATCAACATCTGGGCAAATATTCCTGGGAGAGGTGTCCCTATGGTATCTCCATGGACAGAGATCATTGGCTGGGGAAGATGTATTGTTGCGTGCTGGCCCTTTAAATCATAGAAAGTGGCACCTAATGGCCACAACGGGAGGTGCGACATAAACAGCAGCAACCAGAGGAGGAAGACACTGGATGAGGGAGACAGCCTGGGTGAGTGTGGACCGGGGACAGGTTAGTAGTGGAGCAGGAACGAGTGGGTTGGCACCCAGTCTGCAGTACGACCAGGTAAGGCTGGACCACGATGCTACAAAAATGTAGTATCGGTCACCAATTGTTATTTTTCTATATCCATTTTTGATGCTGTATAAAAAAAGAAAAAGTTTATTCGTTCAATATTTTTAAAAACTTTTTTCAGTTTATTTTACGTTGACTTTTAGTCTTCCAAGAGGACATAAAACATGTGATTGCTTGTACAAACATGTGACTGCGACGCAAGGCCTTACAGTACCCTCCTCTTAGGGCTCCTCCTCCTTTGAGACCTCAGTTAGTGGAACTGCTAGAATAACGCGGGGGCATTAACATTTCCTAGAACCTCTACGCAGGACCATAACTCTTCCAATCTATAAGATAGTAGATCTTCCGCCGGGACTGCGTCATGTTCAGGATTTCTTTGACTTCATGTCCTCAGCTGTAGAGACAATGGACAGGGCAACCATCCCGGTTGAGGACTAGAGAAGGGACACATGGAAGGCAACGGGAATGTGGAGAGATGGAGGAAACCAGTGTTCACGAAGGCTGCAACCTGAAAACTGGAGCCAGATCGATGGACTAGAGTGACCGGCAGGGTAGAGGAAATATCATTGCCCAGGGTTACCTCTAACACAAAGCCTAGGATCTAGAGTTCCCCAGACGAATGGGCAGTCCTTTAGAAGGTGCTCTTCGGTACCACAATAGAGCCATAGGCCCAAGCTCTATCATCGAACTCTTTCTTCCTCAGACAGAGCGGCTCTCTCCACCTGCACAGACTCTCCTCGAAGCTGGATGCTGGAAGATGGGTGTCAGATGGCAACCCCTGCAGAATCACGAGACTCATTGCTGCCATACTTCCTGTTGTCACTTTGTGAATTGGACATCAATGCGAGTGGCCAGAGTGCCTCATTATTCCAGATCAATTCAGAAGACAGGGTCCAGAATTGCTCTGCATACTGTTCCACAGTGGAATCACCCTGACGAAGTCAGAGAACCGAAGATGCTGCTGACGTGGTACGACATGGTTGTTCGAAGACCTTGCAAAAGTCTGCTAGAAAGGGTATCAAGCTGATAGTCAGTGGATCCCCTCGTTCTCACAAGGGAGTGACCTAGGCTACAGCTTTGCCAGAGAACAGGGAGATGATGAACTTTTGATAAGACTGAGACAAACTGGTGGGCCAGTACCTCATAGTGTATAATACACGGATTTAGAAACCCCCAGCAAGCTTTGTGGTCTCTGCTGCAGTGAGGAGATAGCAGATGCAGGGAAGAGCTGCTAGGAATTTTCAGGAGCGGAGCAGCAACTGGTACAGAGATCTAAGCCGAAACGTCCTCTGGGAGTTGGGCTGCTATGTTTTGCAGCATTTGAAACAGTTGCTTCTGACGGGTGTGATCTACCCTGGAAAGTGTAGTCTAAAAGGCCCTTGGTCATTACCAGAGCCCGCTGCAAGGCTGGTTGGTCTTTGTTGCGGAAAACCCCAGGTCGCTCCCCCCAAATTAGGTCTTCATGTTGACAGTTGATGAGATGGTACAGCAGGGTGAGGCAAGAACAAAAATATATCAATATTTTAAAAACTTATTTCAGTTTATTTTACATTAACTTTTAGTCTCCCAAGAGGACATAAAACAGGTGATTGCTTGCACAATATATTGCCATTTTAATATTCTTTAATAGCCCCTGTTTCTTCCAGGATGTAGTAGATGCACAATCATGAGATATTGTACAGTCCCTGACAGAAGTTCTGTCGCTTATCCATGTTGTGAAAACCAAAGTTTATAACCTGACTTAAAATTCATCCATTGGTTTTAGTAATGACTCATATGCAAGCTGAAACCCTCCCAAATGAGGTTTTGGTAACGAAAATAAATTTGCTTCACTGCTGAAATATTGATCATTTAAGGAACACAGAAAGGTCAGATTTTGGCAAGACAAAAGTTTTGTCGCCCATAGAAAGTAATGTGAAAATCAAACAAATAATTCACTTCAAGTACAAAGATATGTTTCATAACATTGGTGAATGAAGTTGTGGTGCTATTAGAGCCATATTTAATATTTTCTGTGACTTCGATAAGCTTGAAGGACTGGATCCATGCATTTCGCCAATGATTCATACAATTTATTGATGAAGACATCAGGAATAGCAAAGTATGCAGTCTTACATGCCTCCCAGAGTATGTCAAGATTCTTTAGTTTTGTCTTCCTGTTTTATCCTACCCCAAACATGCTCAATGATGTTCATGTCTGGTGACTGGGCTGGCCAGTCCTGGAGCACCTTGATCTTCTTTGCCTTGAGGAAATTTGATGTAGAAATGGATGTATGAGATGGAGCACCATCCTGCTGCAAAATTTGACCCCATGTAAGAGGTAGCTAATACTTCTTGATATTTTAGGCTATTGATATTGCCTTCCACCTTGCAAATGTTTCGCACACCCCCATACTGAATGTAACCCCAGACCATGATCTTTCCACCACCAATCTTAACTGTTTTCTGGGTGTATCTTGGATCCATACGGGCTCCAGTAGGTCTCTTGCAGTATTTATGGCGGCTGTGGTGTAATTCAACTGAAGATTCATCTGAGAAATCCACCTTCTGCCACTTTTTCCAGCGTCCATCCATTAAGCAGGCTGTGGGCCCTGGCAAATGCCACACGTTTTTTTAATTATCTTTTGTTAAGTGCTGGCTTCTGGCTACTGATTCGACCATGGAGGCCATTTCGAGACAGAATCCTACAAACTATACCAGTTGACACAGGGATTTGAGGTGACAAGGCCTGTTGGAGCTGTGCTGAAGTGGAAGAGTGGCTGGCTTTTGATTTTTCGAACTAACAAACGTTAATCCTGAGCAGTTGTCTTGCGGGGTCTGCCGGACCTGGGCTTGATGAAGACATCGAAGAAAAAATATAGAGCAAATAGGTAACGCTCACCGGTTTAGAGTCCACTTGGAGTTGGTGTCCACTTGTAGGAACCTTTCTGCACGGTGCACTAGGGAGTAGGACGCCCGGCTGTAGGAATCCCAAACAACAGGAAACAGATGCAAATGTAGCTCCGGCAGGGTGGATTTTTGGCATGTTGTCAGAGGTCAAGTTGCAGATTAAGTGAAATTCTGGGGTGCTGGAGTACTTTTTATACACACCCACTAATTAACCAATTGGTGAGCACTAGGGATGAGCGATTATAATCGACAAAGTTGAAATCGGCACGATTTTTAGGCTGATCGGAAATTTCCGATCACGCAATATTTTAGGTGACAATGTAATTTATTGCTATCGCGCCATTTTCGGCGCTTCCTGTCATTTTGGCGGCCAGCAAATCAGCTTAGAGCATAGAGCAGGGTGAGCTGGGTGTGAGACGTCATGACTGTGATGTGTATGGTTGTCATTGGCTGGAAAAATCACATGACCTCGTTTTGCATAGAACAGCGTTTCCTGTTCAGTATCAGTCTTTCAGTGTCTAACACTAGTGCAAGACGTGTGCTGCCTGTCTCTCAATACAGCTCAGCTCAGAGACACAGTTCTTCTCTTTATTCATACAGACAACTATGCTTTTATCTGTGAACATTAGAATATAGGTAGATTAGAGAATTGCAGTTCTTATTTAGTTAGAGACTTTAAAAGAAGGATCTAGCGCTGTACAGACGCAGGCGGGAGGGGGGATGAACGGACGGACAGACCAGCTTTGGAAAGGAGGGTGTATATTGTGCAGCCCAGACTCTGCTTTGAACCTGCATTGAAATGGCAATTTTTTACCACTTTTTGGCCAGCACACCTCGCACTTGAGGTGAAATTGCACCTTTTATTTTGTGCATCCCAGTTTTTTTCAAATAGCCACGTTGTACAGAAATTTTCTAGTAACTTTTGGTGTATTTCATTGGTGCAAACACCACCTTCTGTTTTCCGTACAACTTTTACATAGCTGTATTGCACTTTGCTGCGCTCCAGTTTTTTTCAAAGAGCCACCTTGTACTTAAATTTGGATACAGAAATTTTCTAGTAACTGTTGGTGTATTTCATTGGTGCAAAAACCACCTTTTGTTATCCGTATAACTTTTAAATAGCTGTATTGCACTTTGGTGCAGCCCAGTTTTGTTCAAAGAGCCACCTTGTACTTAAATTTGGATACAGAAATTTTCTAGTAACTGTTGGTGTATTTCTTTGATGCAAAAAACACCTTTTGTTATCCGTATAACTTTTAAATAGCTGTATTGCACTTTGGAGTGGCCCAGTTTTGTTCAAAGAGCCACCTTGTACTTAAATTTTGATACAGAAATTTTCTAGTAACTGTTCTCGTGTGTCATTGCTGCAAAAAACGCAATTTCTCATCCGTGTAACTTTTGAATAGTTTTATTGCGCTCGGTGAATCTCAGTTTGGCGCAGATAGCGCACTTGTATGATAGTTTGTTGAAAACTATCAATTCCTAGTCCTACTGGGCAGTTGTAAATCCCTGGGACTGAAGGAAGACCACTATTGATTTTGTCGTATGGTTCTTCCACCAGATCACATTTCACAGGTATTCGCTAGAAAAAAAATTCAGCTTCTAATCCTAGTTGGCTGTTGGAAATTAGAGGGATTTTAAGAATAGCTGTGATTTGCCGTCTTTCAATAAGAGACTGTCAAAAACTCTTCCATACCTTTTTAAATTTTTATCTTTCTGAACATGGAGCGAAATGCAGGTGGTAAGCAAGCAAAGAGGGGTCTAGGACATGGAGGTAGAGGTACGAGAGAAGGTGCTCCTTCCAGTGCTGGTGAGAACACGCAAGCCAGCGGATCGTCGGTTGCAGGACCGTCAGGCCTGTCATCGCTGGGTCAGGGCCCTGTTCTTCAGTGGTTAATGCAACCTGCATCCAGCAGTCTTACCTCCTCGTCCTCCCAGTCACGGCCACAAATGTCATCATCATCATCGTCAGCATCCGTCCAACATGAAGCGAAGGCAGCCCACATGTCAACTTGTGTACCAACCACTGTGGATAATCCATTTCCTGAAGACCTCTTTGATGACAAAATGCGGTTGGGGTCAGAAGGCATTTCAAAAGATCAAGAGGCCAAAGAGGATGATTTTGTCTGCTCTGACGCCCAATCGCTGATGCCTTCAGAGGAGAAGGAAGCCGGTCAATGGGCAAAAATCCCGGGCGGTCGGCAACGCCTTGCAGTGCCTGTTGCTTGTAGTCCAGGATGCAGAATGTCAGGACGGGGAAGTCACCTGTGTTGATGATGATGATGATGACATTGCGGATCCGACGTGGTCTTTTCAGCAGAATTTCCTTGCGAGCGCTTCATCACTGGACGAGGAGGAAGACGATGGGGTAGTGTCAGTACGGATCCCGTCTCAAAAAGGGAAAGGGTGGTTGCACAAGTCCGCTGAGATTATTCCGCCAGCCACGATCAGCGGAAACACCACTCCTCACTTATCGCCATTGAAAAGGTCCAGGAATTCTCAAGCCTGGGCCTTTTTCGAGCAAGCCTCTGATTCACCCAGCGATGTCATATGCCGCCTTTGCTGTAAACGCATCAGTAGAGGGAAGAATCTTAGATGTTTAACCACCACCAACATGTCTAGTCACATGCAGCAAATGCATAAGTTGATATGGAGGGAACACTTGGCCAAAAAAGGCCACACCGATCCCGGGCTGCCAACCACTGTCACACCCTCTGTCTCCGCCTCCTCCTCCTCCTCCTCCACCACGACCAAGCGTTCCTCAGCTGCCCATGTCTCTCAAGGATCAAGAATCAGCCTCCGCTTCAGCCTCCACTGTCGCCCGAGTACCACCAGCACCACCAGAGACCCATCCTACCCCTTCTCCTTCCACCAGTTTGACCCGACACCGTTTTCAGGGGCCCGTCTGCAGCCCGCCC
>JAODAL010012606.1:0-94680 GCA_025379985.1 Phyllomedusa bahiana
TGGGAAACCCCGTGTTCTCCATTCTGCTTCTATAGGAGTTCCCAGTACAGGGAAGCGCTGTGTTCTCCATTCTGTTCTATGAGAGTTCCCAGTACGGGGAACGCTGTGTTCTCCATTCTCTTCTATGGGAGTTCCCAGTACAGGGAAGCGCTGTGTTCTCCATTCTGCTCTATCGGAGTTCCCAGTACAGGGAAGCGCTGTGTTCTCCATTCTGTTCTATGAGAGTTCCCAGTACAGGGGAGCGCTGTGTTCTCCATTCTGTTCTATGGGAGTTCCAAGTACAGGGAAGCGCTGTGTTCTCCATTCTCCTCTATGGGAGTTCCCAGTACAGAGGAGCGGAGTGTTCACCATTCTTTTCTATGGGAGTTCCCAGTACAGGGGCAACGCTGTGTTCTCCATTCTGTTCTATAGGAGTTCCCAGTACAGGGGAGCGCTGTGTTCTCCATTCTGTTCTATGGGAGTCTCCAGTATAGGGGAGCGCTGTGTTCTCCATTCTGTTCTATGGGAGTTCCCAGTACAGGGAAGCGCTGTGTTCTCCATTCTGTTCTATGGGAGTTCCCAGTACAGGGGCAGCGCTGTGTTCTCCATTCTGTTCTATAGGAGTTCCCAGTACAGGGGAGCGCTGTGTTCTCCATTCTGTTCTATGGGAGTTCCCAGTACAGGGGAACGCTGTGTTCTCCATTCTGTTCTATGGGAGTGGCAGCAGTGAGAAACCCTGTATTCAGCTACTGGTCACATGACGCATTGTCAGCTGTGAGAGATATATGCTACAGGAGGAAGAAGAGAAAGGGGGACACAAAGGAAACCTTTTTATATGTTACAGGAGGAAGAAGGGAAAGGGGGGGACCTTATGGAAACCTTTATATATGTTATAGGAGGACAAATGGAAAGGGGGACATGATACAAACCTTTATATATGTTACAGGAGACAGAAGGGAAAGACGGGACATGCTGGAAACCTTTATATATGTTACAGGAAGGAAGAAGGGAAAGGGGGGAACATGATGGAAACCTTTATATATGTTACAGGAGGAAGAGAAAGGGGGGACATGATGGAAACCTTTATATATGTTACAGGAGGACGAATAAACAGGGGGGGAACATGATGGAAACCTTTACTTATGTTACAGGAGGAAGAAGAGAAAGGGGGGAACATGATGGAAACCTTTATATATTTTAGAGGAGGGAAGAAGAGAAAGGGGGGGACATGATGGAAACCTTTATATATGTTACAGGACGGAAGAAGGGAAAGGAAGGAGATGGAAACCTTTACATATGTTACAGGAGGAAGAAGAGAAAGGAGGAACATGATGGAAACCTTTACATATGTTACAGGACTGGAGTAGGGAAAGAGGGGACACAATGGAAACCTTTACATATGTTACAGGGGACATGATGGAAACATATTGTAACATGTAACAATTGTTTCTGCCGTCAGTCTTTCAATATTTCCATGTGATTTGAGACGTGTCATCGCCTTCCCCTCTCACCCAAATAATCACACATCGACAGGTTCTGTTATTGAAAGTTTTTATTTTTTGTAAAAATATAAAATTTTGTATCTTACACTACAAAAAAAAAAAAAATGTACACAACCAAAATGCACATATAGCGTCAGCAGAGGGAAGGTAGGAGGGGCGATCACAGCAATGCTAATCTACATTTGCTGGATGAGGACAATCAACACTTCATCCAGGCACATCATATCCAAGAGACACAGTCTTGTTCACAAATGCGGAGGTTCTGCTAAACTCCCAAATATTTCAGTGGCGGTCGTGTATTGAGAACACAGAGCAGCTCATGGGACGGCCGTCAACAGAGGCGAGTTCAATGGATTCTGCATGGTTTATTGTTTATCAATGTATTGATCAATATTTATCTCTTTGATGAAGATTTCGATACCTTTAAAGGAACTTCAATGTCCGTCTGACCCGGGGAGCGCGCTACCGTACGTGTAACCAATGCGGAAAAACAATATGGACGCCAAGTACAGCACCCAAGGGTCCTGACACAGGCTGTAACACCCCAAGCACAGGTACATGAAGCTGGACGAGCAGTGCAAGAACACGCCGGCATTGCATTCTCATACAAAAGAGCGGGGACGAAGAGTATCGGAGGCATTGCACGCGACTTTCAGTAAATTTCGGGATACCTGTTGGTGTATTTTATGATACCAAATACATTGTAGCACGGAAAGGAGGAATAATAATCCCTCAGTGTTTGCAGGATACATTGTAGCACGGAATGAACAGGGGAAACATTGCAGTACGATGCTCAGATTACCCGATACATTGTAGCACGGTGGAAGTAAACAGCATTGTATTATATACATTGTAGCAGTGATGGTATAAACCCCATTGTAGTATGGAATGAGTGATCTGTATACAACCAAATACATTGTAGTATTGAGAAAATGGGTCAATGGACCTCATCATACCATATACATGGATCGAATAAGCTCCAAATTACCAAATACATTGTAGTATTGTGGAAAAGGGTCAATGGACCTCCTCATACCATATACATGGATCGAATAAGCTCCAAATTACCATATACATTGCAGTATTGTGGAAAAGGGTCAATGGACCTCATCATACCATATACATGGATCGAATAAGCTCCAAATTACCATATACATTGTAGAATGGACCAAATAAGCCCCATATTACTATATATATTGTAGTATTGTGTAAAAGGGTCAATGGACCTCATCATACCATATACATGGATCGAATAAGCTCCAAATTACCAAATACATTGTAGTATTGTGGAAAAGGGTCAATGGACCTCATCATACCATATACATGGATCGAATAAGCTCCAAATTACCATATACATTGCAGTATTGTGGAAAAGGGTCAATGGACCTCATCATACCATATACATGGATCGAATAAGCTCTAAATTACCATATACATTGTAGAATGGACCAAATAAGCCCCATATTACTATATATATTGTAGTATTGTGTAAAAGGGTCAATGGACCTCATCATACCATACACATGGATCGAATAAGCTCCAAAAGACCATATACATTGTAGTATTCTGGAAAAGGGTCAATGGACCTCATCATACCATACACATGGATCGAATAAGCTCCAAATGACCATATACATTGTAGTATTATGGAAAAGGGTCAATGGACCTCATCATACCATATACATGGATCGAATAAGCTCTAAATTACCATATACATTGTAGAATGGACCAAATAAGCCCCATATTACTATATATATTGTAGTATTGTGTAAAAGGGTCAATGGACCTCATCACACCATCTGGATCGAATTCCTATATTACCATATACATTGTAGTATGCACCAAATAAGTCCCAAATTACTATATACATTCTAGTATTTTCCAAATAAACCCCATGATACCATATATATATTGTAGTGTAGTGTGGAGCAAATAAGTCCCAAATTACTATATATACTGTAGTATGCAATATATATATATACCATGTATATTGTAGTGTTGGGAGATAGGATCAATGGACCTCATCATACCATGTCCATAGATCGAATAAGTCCTATATTACCATATACATTGTAGTACCACCAAATAGGCCCCATATTACCATATATAGTAGTATTGAGAAAATGGGTCACTGGACCTCATCATACCATCTACATGGATCGAATAAATCCAACATTACCATATACAGTGTAGTATGCACCAAATAAGCCCCATATTACCATAGACAGTGTAGTATGGACCAAATAAGCTCCATATTACCATATATATTGTATTGTTGGGAAATAAGGTCAATGGACTTCATCATACAGTCTACATGGATCGAATAAGTCCCATATTACCACATACATTGTAGTATCAAGAACATGAGCCCCATATTGCCATATATATTGTAGTATTGTGAAGATGGGTCAAAAGACCTCATTAGACTATGTACATGGATCAAATAAGCCCAATATTACCATATACATAGTAGTATAAAGAAAGTGAGCCCCATATTACCATATGGATTATAGCATCAAGAAAATGAGCCCCATATGACCATATATATAATAGTATTGTGATAAAGGGTCAATGGACCTCATCATACCATATCCATAAGATCAAATAAGCCCAATATTACCATATATATGGTAATATTGGGAAAATGGGTCAATGGACGTCATCATCATCTACATGGTTCAAATACGCCCCATATTACCATATACATTGTAGTATAAAGAAGTTGAGCCCCATATTACCATAATTTTGTGTATAAATTTAAAAAAAGGGCCCCATTTCCCAATGTTTTTTTGAAAGTATAAAACAAATAAGCCCCATATTACCACATATATATTGTAGTATGAACCCCCTAAAAAAAAAAAACCCCAAAATTACCACATATAAATTTTTGTATGAACAAAATAAGCCCCACATTCCCAATTTTATTAAAAGTATGAAAAAAATAACCCCCTAATTCCATATTGATTTGGTTATAATAAAAGTGAGCCCCGTATTACCATATACAATGTAGTATGGTCCAAATAAGTCCCATATTGTCAAAATTAAATTTGTAGCATCAAAAAAAATGAGCTCCATTTAAATTTAAAAACCCTTGTTTTTGGATCAAAAAAGGGCCCCACATTACCATATTTATTGAAAGTTTTGGGAAAAAGGGGTAAATGGACCTCTTTTTATGCCATCAAAAGGGGACCAAATGAGCCCCATTTTAAAAAAATGTTTTTTTTGTAGTATAAAGAAAGTGAGCTCCATATTACCATATATATTGTATGGACCAAATGAGCCCCATATTATAATGTACTTTTGAAAGCATTAGAAAAGGGGACCTTAAAATTGGGGATTTCATTTTTGCCAAATCCAGGGAAATTGAAAAAGTCTATATTCCCCAAACCCATTGTAGTTTTAAGAAAAGGAGCTTTATAATTGGGTCAAGGGATCTCATTTTTCATCTAAAATAGATCAATATTTCCCAAAAATACCATATACATTGTAGTATGGACCAAATAAGCCCCATATTACCGTCTATATTGTAGCATTGTGAAAATGGGTCAGTGGAGCTCATCGTACCCTATGCATGGATCGAAAAAAAAATCTCATATTACCATATACAATATAACATTGGGAAAATGGGTAAATGGTCCTCATCATACCAAAAACATAGGTAAAAGCCCAATATTTCCATCTGCATTGTAGTATGGACTAAATAAATCCCGTGTTACCATATATATTTTAGGGACTGTGAAAATGGGTTAATTTACCTCATTTCCCTACCATAAAAAATCCAACTTTAACCCTATACGTGGTAGTTTGAAAACCCAAAAAAAGCCCCCTATTTACCATATACAAATGACATTGAAAAAAAAGGGGCAATGGAGCTTTAACATTAAATTTTACATGGATGGAGTAAGTCGCATATTACCATAAACATTGTAAAACTGAGAAATAAAAAACCCATATTGGGGCGGGAAAAGGATCACTGCCAAAACCCTGTTCATAAAAGATCGGAAAAATGAGCTTCAATGGACGAATCATAACATAAAGATATGGATTTAATAAGTCCCATTTTACTATATACATTGTAGTATGGACTAAATAAGTACCCTGTTACCGTATATACTGTGAAAGTAGGCCACCAGGCTTCCTGCTAGTCTGAAAATACAGTGTGCTCTTTATACAGCGATCAATATAGAGTTTTAGGGTCCTCAGGGGTGGGGCTAAAAGTTTGCAGTTTGGGGTGTTCGTATTAATGGTAATGACATTTTATTTCTTTATTTATTTTTTAAAAAATTGCGTTATTTTATTTGATATATTAAGCCCCCCATAAGGTCAGAAAAAGACTTCTTGGAGGGGAATTTTTACCACTTTTTTTTATGATTTCACCCAAAACTGGGGCTGGAATATTAGTCCCAGATACAAGGGAAATGCATCTTCTGTACTGAATGCAGAGCTACCTAGGTCTGCTCTAGAGACTATCAAGCCCCAGCAGCCACATGACCACTGATCTGTAACGCAGGACGCTTCCCTGCTGGTCTGCAAATACAGTGTGCTGTTTATACAGCGATCGATATAAAGTTTAAGGATCCTCAGGGGTGGTGCTAAAAGTTTGCTAGTCTGAAAATATAGTGATCAATATAAAGTTTTAGGATCCTCACAGGCAGTAGTAAAAGTTTTCTATTCTGGAAATAAAAGGTGCTGATAATACAGAGATCAACATACAATTCAAGGATCATCAGCTGCGGTGATAAAAGTTTGCGAGACTGAAAATACAGTGTACTGTTTATAAAGTGATTTATATAAAATTTTAGGATCCTCAGGGGTGGTGCTAAAAGTTCGCTAGTCTGAATATATAGCGATCGACATAAAGTTTCAGGATCCTCAGGGGCAGTAGTAAAAGTTTACTGGTCTGGAAATACAGGGTGCTGTTTATACAGCGATCAACATAAAATTCTAGGATCCTCAGGGGCGGTGCTAAAAGTTTGCTAGTCTGAAAATACAGCATGCTGCTTATACAGCAATCAATATAAAGTTTTAGGATCCTCGGGGGTGGGGCTAAACGTTTGCTAGTCTGAAAATACAGCGTGCTGTTTATTCAGCGATCGATATAAAGTTTTAGGATTCTCAAGGGCAGGGCTATAAGTTTGTGGTTTGGGTTTTTTGTATTAATTGTAATGAAATTTGATTTTAGTTTTAAAAATTACGTTATTTTATTTGACATTAGGGCAGAAAAAGACCTCTGGGAGGGGGCATGTTTACATGGGGAAATTTAGGGGAAATATAACCCCTATACTGACTGTAGAACTATTTAGGTCTGATCTAGAGACTTTCAAGCCCCAGCAGCCACCTGACCATTGAGCTGGAAAGCAGGAGGTCAATAGGCTTCCTGCTAGTCTGAAAATACAGCGTATTGTTTATACAGCGATCGACATAATGTTTTAGGATCCTCAAGGGCTGTGCTAAAACTTTGTTAGTCTGAAAATACAGTGTGCTGTTTGTACAGCGATCGACATAAAGATTTAGGATCTTCAGGGGCGCGGCTAAAAGTTTTCTAGTCTGAAAATACAGTGTGCTGTTTATACAGTGATCAATAGAAAGTTTTAGGATCCTCAGGGGCGAGGCTAAAAATTTGCTAGTCTGAAAATACAGTGTCCTGTTTATACAGCGATCGACATAAAGTTTTAGGATCCTCTGGGGCGGGGCTAAAACTGTTAGTCTGAGAATACAGCGTGCTGTTTGTACAGCGATCGACATAAAGATTTAGGATCTTCAGGGGCGGTGCTAACCGGGCACTTTGCAAACGGTTAAACTGCAAGACAGTAACAAGCATTATATGACATATAAGCGGGATGTGCGGCACAAGAAGGGGACACAGTGATTTCAGGATTTGCTACATAAAAAACAAAGAAAAAAACGAAGGCTGGAAGCTTGGACTTTATATAGTATTTGCCATATTTACTCTGAATCGTACTGCAACGCGAACATAAGGCATGAGCGGCGCAGAATAGAGCTCTGTAAAAAAATAACTATGAGATGAGGGTCTGTCCAGAAGGCTTTGAATAAAACATAGATCTCAGCTATTCTCCAGATAGAGTCTGTAGAGACAAGAGGGCGGAGCTCACGAGTATTTCCTTGTACATTCATCCATTGTGCATTGTTTGTATTTTCTATATATAATGTTCTATCATGAAGCGACAGCGTGGGAAACAATGTAACGTGACAGAAGGTCAGTTATGAAAAATGTCTAGCCGTAAGACTGTCTGTTGCCCATAGCAACCGATCAGAGCCCATAGCAACCCTTAAACCCATAGAACCAAAACACACTCATACAACCACTAGACTCATAGCAACCAACGGAGTCATAGAAACAATCAGAGCATACAACCCAAACACAGCCCATACAACCAATCAGAGCTCAAAACAACCATTCAGACTCAAAAAAAACCAATAAAGCTCATGGAACCAAACAGGGGGTCTAGAACCCAACACAGCCCATAGCAACCATTCAGACTCAAACAAACCCAAACAGGCCATAACAAACCCAATAAAAATCATAGTAACCAATCACACCCATACGACCAAAAGACCCATAGTGACCAATCAGAGCTCATAGCAACCCAAACAGACCCAAGCCACCAAACGAGCCCATATGACCAATCAAGCTCATAGCAACCACAGGGGCCCTAGCCACCAATCAAGCCCCTACCACCAATCAGAGCCCCTTGCAATAATCAGACTCATAGCAACCAATCACAGCCCCTAAACCCTTTAAACTCAAAACAACCAAAACAGAGCTCATAACAACCAATAAACTATATAACCAATCAAGCCCCTACGACCAATCAAGCCCAGCGTGGAAACCAATAACGTGACAGAAGTCAGTTATCAAAATAATGTCTACAGTAAACCTGTCTTTGCCCATAGCAACCGATCAGAGCCCATAACAACCATTCAGAGCTCATAGCAACCAATCACAGCTCATAGCAACCAATCAGAGGCCATAGCCACCAATCAGAGCCCATATCCACCAATCAGAGCCCATTGCAATCAATCAGAGCTCATAGCCACCAATCAGAGACCATAGAAACCAATCAGAGTCCATAGCAGCCAATCAGAGCTCATAGCCACCAATCAGAGCCCATAGCAACCAATCAGAGTCCATAGCAGCCAATCAGAGCTCATAGTAACCAATCAGAGCTCATAGCAACAAATCAGAGCCCATAGCAGCCAATCAGAGCCCATAGTAACCAATCAGAGCCCATAGTGACCAATCAGAGGCCATAGCAACCAATCAGAGCTCATAGTAACCAGTCACAGCCCATAGCAACCAATCAGAGCCCATAGCAACCCACCAGAGACCATAGTAACAATCAGAGGGCATAACAACCAATCAGAGCTCATAGACAACCAATCATCAGGCCTCATAGCGAACCAATCAGAGCTCATATCAACAAATCACAGCCCATTGAAACCAATCAGAGCTCATAGCAACCAGTAAGAGCTCATAGTAACCAATCAGAGCCCATAGCAACCAATCAGAGCCCATAGCGACTAGAGCTCATAGCAACCAATCAGAGATCAGCTTTAATTTCATATCTTTAAAAATGAAAGCTTAGCCCTGATTGGTTGCTATGGGCTCTGATTGGTTACTATGAGCTCTGATTGGTTGTTATGAGCTGTGATTGGTTTCTATGGGCTCTGCTTGGTTGCTATGAGCTCTGATTGCTATGAGCTCTGATTGGTTGCTATGAGCTCTGATTGGTTTCTATGGGCTCTGATTGGTTGTTATGAGCTCTGATTGGTTTCAATGGGCACTTTTAGACAGTTTTCATAAATGTGGCTGAAAGTTGTAAGTAGGTGACGGATAAATGGGTTAAATGTGTATTCAATTGTTTTAACTACTACAAAATGACTAAACACCTTCATGTAACTTTAACCACTAAAATCCCAAATGATGCATTATGTCAGCGTAGACAGACAAACTACTTATTACGTTATCACTAAAGCTACATTTGAGTCTCGGGAATCCCATTAGTTACTTGTTTAGATACAACAATTCTTTTTTTAAATTGATTTCAGATTTAAAAAACTATTGTAATTATCTGGGCACTCCCTTCCCCTCCAAAAAAAACCTATATATATTATCTATCTCAAATGGATCGCCTGAGTCTTCATTCATCTCCATGTCATGTTTTCTGTGCTCATTTGTGCTTTTCCTGTGCTTTATGTCGCCTCCCTTCCCTGCAGCCGGGCAGCAGCATTCTCCTTTTTTAAGCAGTTACTCTTTACCTTATATATCTCAAATGGCTGGCTTGAGTCTTCATTCACCTCCCTGTGATATTTTCTGTGCTAATTTGTGCTTTTCCTGTTCTGTTTGTCGCCTCCTTTCTCTGCAGCCAAGCAGCAGAATTTTCTGCTTATAAGCAGTTACCCTTAACTTGTAAGGCTACAGCTCCCAGGACCCTGTGCTTTGTCCATCTTCCTTTCTCCTCTTTCCATGTCCAGGTCCTCTCTCATGACCCTGCCTGTCTCCCAATTCCTTCAGCATATTGTCCATTGGGCACACTAGGCAGATTGCTTGGGAGCCCCACAAGTATAGGGGCTCCAGGTGGTGAATGTACGTGTTGGGTATTCAGTGTACATGCCCTGTATCATTAGGTTGGTGCTGCCTACTTGACCTCCATCAGGGGAGTCTTGGACAGTTCTCTACCAGATATTCACCCGTCCTTGATCTCAGTATCCGTAAGCTCCACCTCTAACATCAGGACTTGCACGAAACATGTAGTTCAATTCAAATAAATTGGTTCTTACTTAATGTGAAGTTTTGCGCTGGATTCTATATCCCAGTTAGTCAAACTGGACTTGCACAAATCTAGTTCTATATAAGAACTATGATGTTTACACTAACTCATATTACTACAATTATACAGAATAATACGCCCTGACATCACAACACAGAATGTTATCTCGACTTTTCACTGTTAGGTTTTTGTTGTGATCTAACATCAGATAACAGGAAAAGTCGGGATATCATGGTCAAGTTAAACTCTGCTACATCCATAAAAAGAAATCTGATTTGGGGCCATCAAGAAGAAGAAGTCTTATTTGGGGCCATCAAGAAGAAGTCGTCTTATTTGGGGCCATCAAGAAGAAGAGATCTTATTTGGGGGCCATCAAGAAGAATATTTGTGGCCATCAAGAAGAAGAGATCTTATTTTGGGCCATCAAGAAGAAGTGATCTTATTTGGGACAATCAAGAAGAGGATATTGGCCATAAACGTCTATTTGGGCCATCAAGAATGATGATAGAAATCTTATTTGGCCACAGAAGTGATCTTTGGGCCATCAAGAAGAAGAAATCTTATTTGGGGCTATGAAGAAGAAGAAATCTTATTTAGGGCCATCAAGAAGAAAAGGTCCTATTTGGAGCCATCAAGAAGAGATGTTATTTGGGGCCATCAAGAAGAAAAGTTCCTATTTGGAGCTATCAAGAAGAGATGTTATTTGGGGCCATCAAGAAGAAGAGATCTTATTTGTGATCATGAAGAAGAAGAGATGTTATTTTGGGCCATCAAGAAGAATATTTGTGGCCATCAAGAAGAAGAGATCTTATTTTGGGCCATCAAGAAGAAGTGATCTTATTTGGGACAATCAAGAAGAAGAGATCTTATTTGGGCCATCAAGAAGAAGAAATCTTATTTGGGGCTATGAAGAAGAAGAAATGTTATTTAGGGCCATCAAGAAGAAATCTTATTTGGGGCCATCAAGAAGAAGAGATCTCGTTTGGGGCCATCAAGAAGAATCAGAACAATGTGGGTTTCACCTTTGTCCATTCTAACACCCATTTGCTACGCTCTGACTTCTACCGAATGTGTATTATCTGTAGGATACAATGCGATACATTTTCCCTTGTGCTTAACCATCTTAGCTTGACTATTTATATCAAAAATTTACTTGTATCAGAAAAAATACTTTTAAAACTTAGTACATAGGAATACTTAATTAATAAAAATTAATGGAGTTGTCACCAGATATATTAATGGCATATAAATAAGATATGACATAAGTGTCTGATGGGGGCGCTCCAACCCATTGGGAGTTTTACCGATCTCAAAAATTGTCCTACAAGATCCATGATCAGACATAGCTGAACGTCCATTTGTGTTTCAAGCTGCATGTCTGCTGCACAGAACGGGGCCTTGGGAACCCCTGATCTACAGCCAGGATTGGATACAATGTTGCAAATTCCTTTAGAACTCATGTATCAGAACTGTGGAACAAAGTATCAATTCTATCCACAATAACCAATCAAATGTCCCCTTTTTTCTTAAAAGATTCCAATTGGTGGCTATAAGTTACATAGTATGGTTGAAAAAAGACACAAGTCCATCAAGTTCAACCAAGGATGAAGGGAGGGAGATAGGACATTTTTATGCTCAGTTTCCCCTATTAATGAAGACTTGGAACCCATAAAGCAAGAACCAATCTGCCCTGAATGGATATTATACAAAAGCAAAAAAATGGATATTTAGAGGAATTGTCCAGTTCTGAAAAAAAAATATTGCAATGGGCATCGTTCCAGCCGATGATGTCATGTTAACTATTCACGTGACCCTGCAGCCAATCACAGGCCTCAGCGGTCTCTTCCTGTTTGAATGGCATGTGACTGCTGAGGCCTGTGATTGGCTGCTGGGTCATGTGAACAATGAACGTGACATCATCAGCCGGGAGCGGCAGAACCGGGAGTCAGTGCTGGATCCGAACCAATTGTAAAAGGCTATTCATTTTCTATTTCACCCCCTCCCCGGACTACTACAATTTTTTTTTGTCCAAACTGGGCAACCCCTTAAAGTGTTTTTTTCTAATTTTTTTCTACACATACCCTGTTGTTGATGTATATATATATATATATATATATATATATTATATATATATATATATAGATAGATAGATAGATGATAGATAGGAATAGATTATACAATATATATGTATATATACAAATACGTATGTAGATAGGTGGAGATATATCTATGTACTAATGCCACATCTATCTATATTTATACTGTATATTTATAGATATATGGCTATATGTATGTGTATAAATATGCATATGTATCTATATATGTATATATATCTATATATATACATACACACTCACATGTTTATATATATATAAAAATATATATATATATATACATAGATGCATGTTTGTATACATACATATATCCATATATCTGTAAATATACAGTAGAAATATAGATAGATGTGGCATTAGTACATAGATATATCTATCTATCTGTGCATATATATGCGTGTGTGTATATCTATACACACAGTCACACACATATATATCGGCATATCTATATAAATATATCTACATATATGTATATATACTTATACATATATATGCATGTTTATACACATACATATATCAACATCTATCTACACTCACCGGCCACTTTATTAGGTCCCACCATGCTAGTAACGGGTTGGACCCCTTTTTGCCTTCAGAACTGCCTCAATTCTTTCGTGGCATAGATTCCACAAGGTTGTTGCAACGAGCTCAATTGGTACCAAGGGGCCCAAAGAGTGTCAAGAAAATATTCCCCACACCATGACACCACCACCACCAGCCTGAACCGTTGATACAAGGCGGGATGGATCCATGCTTTATGTTGTTGACGCCAAAATTCTGACCCTACCATCCGAATGTCGCGCAGAAATGAGACTCATCAGACCAGGCAACGTTTTTCCAATCTTCTACTGTCCAATTTCGATGAGCTTGGGAAAATTGGAGCCTCAGTTTCCTTTTTCTTAGCTAAAAGGGAGTGGCCCCCCGGTGTGGCCCTTCTGCTGCTGTAGCCCATCTGCCTCAAAGTTCCCCCGAAACTGTGCGTTCAGAGATGCTCTTCGGGCCTACCTTGGTTGTAAGGGGCGGCTATTTGAGTCACTTTTTGCCTTTCTATCAGCTCGAACCAGTCTGCCAATTCTCCTTTGACCTCTGGCATCAACAAGGCTTTCCGCCTACAGGACTTTCCGCTCAAATGGATGTTTTTTCTTTTTCGGACCATTCTCTGTAAAAACCCTAGAGATGGTTGTGCGTTGAAAATCCCAGGAGATCAGCAGTTTCTGAAATACTCAGACCAGCCCTTTTTGGCACCAACAAAACCCTGCCACGTTCAAAGGCACTCAAATCACCTTTCTTCCCCATTTACCTGATGCTCGGTTTGAGCTGCAGGAGTATGCTTGACAATGGGCTACATGCCTAAATGCACTGAGTTGCCGCCAAAGTGATTGGCCGATTAGAAATTAAGTGTTAACGAGCAGTTGGACAGGTGTACCTAATAAAGTGGCCGGTGAGTGTATATACTTTATGTATATATATGTATAAATATATTTATTTCTATATATATACAAAAAGTATATAGACAGATGTCGATATATTTATGTAGCCATATCACATCTATAGATATCACCTCTATATATACTACATATAAATATTCATATAGGTATATATACATATACGTAGATATATGTATACAGACATGTAGATATATGTATATAAAAATGCCTATATATGTACACACACATATATTTGACTGTATACTGTATATATATATATATGTGTATATATACTAATATATGTATGTGTATATATACATATATTATATATATTATATAATATTATATATATATATATATATATATATAATTTATATATATATATATATTTAAAGGGGTTGTCTCATCTCAAAATTTCATAGGATGCATGAATGAAATAATGCTGCTTTGCTCTGTCACTTCCTGGTCCTGCTGTCTGTAATTAGCATATGAGCTCTGTGTATTCAGACTTCTGCTAATTAGATAAATCTCCTGCTGTCAGGACCAGGGAAGCTTCTGAGTTAAAGTAAACAGCAGTAATTACTGTCTATTGTCTGAAAGATCAGATAACAAACAAGCTCTCACTGTCTGAAGTTCCCCGTGCTGCTGCTGCTTCGACCTGTGTGATGACACCCTGCTATCAGATAGAAGAAACAGCAGGGGGGGGAGAAGTACACAGGTCAGTCACTTGGGGAACCAGAGAGAGCACGAAAGGTGATAAAATCACTTGTAGCTCCTTAACAAAAAGAAAATGAACAAAGCAATATATCTGGAAAACCTCTTGATTTAGTGTTCCCTACATGTTGAAAGCTAATCTTTGTAGCGAGACAACCTCTTTAAGTTTATATAGATACGTATACACATATCTATATCTATATATATTTATATATATATATATATATATATATATATATATATATATATATTATATATTAAATATATATTTTTATATAAATATATATATATATATTATGGCACAGTGGCCTTAGAAGCGATATATTTAGCCAATGGTTGAAGATAAGATATCTGAATATTTTTTTTTTACTATTTGTTTACTTAAATTATTTTTTAAAAAATACCCCATGAACGTCATAGGAAAAAAAAAGAAAGAAGAAAAAATCCCCAAAAATAGACACATGGGTGTAGATGGCAGCACAAAAAAAATGTAACCGGGAGTGTAGCAAACTGTACAATATATACAAAGTCACTGCTGAATGTGTCGACCCCACCAGAGAGCAGAACTCGAAACAAGACACCGAAAATAAATAGATCGTATCTGCAACCGATCAAGCAATTTTTTTGTCGTTGCACAGACGCCTCCGCACCCCGATGACCCCGGTGCTGTGCGACAGCAATTTTTTTTTTTTTTAAATTTACAAAAAAGAAAAAACAACCCCCCCAAAAAATTACGAGAAATTCTAGACATATTGCTCTTCAATACAACTTTGTAGACAATGGAGACTTAGTAAACGTCAGTAAACGTCAGTAAACTGCAGCTTTTTTTTTGTTTGTTTGTTTGTTTCCAGGCCAGACAGGGCTACAAAAAAAACCCCGCAAAAAAACAAAAAAAACCTTGCTTTATAGGATCCATTCAAGTAAGTCCTTGGAAGTACTGAGTGTGCTGCTACGATAAAAGCACTATCGAGATGCTATATACAACTCATGTACAGAGCATCATGGGAAGTCCTTCGTTACAGAAGCCAAAGAACAGGCTGAGACCTCACTTTGCACCCCCTCCGTCCGGCTCCGGGTCCCATGCACGTTGCGGTTGCTCATGACGAACGATGACACAAACAGAATAAAAAATAAATGGAAGTTTCCAGTTTCGAATACTGAATTTTTTTGAGTTTTCTGCTCCAGGTTCGTTGGGTTGTCTCCAGTTTTCTAGAGCAGAATACTTCCCTTTTTTTTTAAATTTCAGGTTCCTCTAGGTCTATAAATCTCTGGGCAGGTTACAAAGTGCAGACTTGCTTGGTTGGCGGAAGGGCACGATTACAAGGGCACCATCCCGTTCAGTAACTGGGCTCGCATTTCTTGAAGGCTGTTCATGATCTTCTTCTGGTGACCGGCCAGGGTCACCCCGAACCTCCTCAGATCTCTGGAGAAGGAAACACAAAGAGATAGGGCTTTACTTTCCATCCACATAAACTCCAACCACAAGAAAACCAAGAAAATGTATCATAACCCGTGTTACTTGCACCTGTCCCTGTTTCGGTTTGATCGAACTTGTGAAAAAATTAATTTGGGAAAACACGAACCCAAATTTTTTGAACTTTGAACCGAACTGTAACCCGATTCCTTTCCACAATTGTTCTCCTAACACTAAATTGAGGTTAGGATTTGAATTCTTTAGCTGGCTTGCTTTACACTTACAGTTTCAATTACGACTGTGGGCAGTTCTACAGCTTCAGGCACCCACTTCCTGTTCAGGCTGTGGGAGGTTCTACAGCTTCAGGCTCCAACCTCCTGATCAGGCAGTGGGCAGGTCTACAGATCCAGGTGACCTCTTTCTGACCAGGCTGTGGCGGCTCTACAGCTTTAGACTGAAACTTTCTGGTCAGGCTGAGGGTAGTTCTACAGCTTTAGACTCAAACATCCAGTTCTGATAAGGACAGTTCTACAGCTTCAGAGTCAAACTTCCTGTTCAGGCTGTGGGAGGTTCTACAGCTTCAGGCTCCAACTTCCTGATCAGGCTGTGGGCAAAGGTCTACAGCTCCAGGTGACCTCTTCTTGACCAGGCTGTGGTGGCTCTACAGCTTTAGAATGAAACTTTCTGGTCAGGCTGAGGATGGTTCTACAGCTTCAGACTCACACTTCCTGTTTAGACTGGGAGTGGTTCTATAGCTTTACACTCACAATACCTAGTCAGGCTGTGGGCAGTTCTACAGCTTTAGAGTCAAACATCCAGTTCTGACTAAGGACAGTTCTAAAGCTTCAGGCTCTCACTTCCTGTTTAGGCTGTGGATGTTTTTTTTAGATTCAGGCTCCTACTTCCTGTTCAGACTGTGGGTGGTTCTATAACTTCAGATTCCCACTTCCTGATCAGGCTGTGGGCAATTCTACAGCTCCAGCTGAGCTTCTCTTTACCAGGCTGTGGCAGTTCTACAGCTTTAGACTGAAACTTCCGGGTCAAGCTGAGGGTGGTTCTACAGCTCCAGACTCACACTTCCTGTTTAGTCTGTGGGCAGTTCTACAGCTTCAGACTCACACTTCCAGTTCTGACTAGGGACAGTTCTACAGCTTAAGACTCACACTTCCTGTTTAGGCGTTGGCTGGTCCTACAGCTTTAGGCTCCCACTGCCTGTTCAGACTGTGGATGGTTCTAAAGCTTCAGGCTCCATCTTCCTGTTCAGGCTGTGGCCAGTTCTACAACTTCAGACTCACACTTCCTGTTCAGGCTGTGGTTGAGTCTACAACAGTGATTGGTATATTGTCTCTGCTGTTCCCAGCTACTCCTATTGCAGGAGGTTAATAATCTGTAGTTCACATGGCTACAGAGCTCTACAGGGTGAAAACTTGTCATTAACTTAGGTATATAAGCTCCTGTTGTAGAGATATGACTCACCACGGAGTCACTCACCACGGTCAAATGGCAGCTTCTGGTGCAAAGAGGTGAGGTTGGGAGACTAAAAGAAACTTGTGCACTCTAAAAGGAGATAACTTCTTCTTTATCTTCTAAACAAAGCAAAATCAAAACAGCAGTGTATTTGATAATAGTCTCTTTCCCCACAGTTATAGGCTAATCACAGGGGTGAGAAAGCTCCTTCGATGTATTAGTCACAGTTGCCTCTAGTCCCACTTCCGATGTCACTTCTGGTCCAACCCATAGTAGGGCACCAAAAGCTTATGTTGGACCAGAAGTGATTTCAAACAGGAAGTGAAATCAGAGTACAAGTGCCACGGTACTGGAGAACCAGTAAGATAAGCCATAGACACCAGTTAATAATCCCTAATTCTAAGTACAGACTACTCTTATGTTTTTTCCACTTTTCTACGAAGATTGATACTGGCCAACCCAAACCGGAGAACTTGCATTCTTGTCGAATTTGACTTTGACTTAGGAGCAACACTATTAAAGAAAGTGACATATGTGATTTAGTGGGTGCTGTGGGTAAATGGAGTCCTAAACTTTCATTCATGCTGCTTAAAAGTTTGTACTGTATGCAAATGAAGACTTTTTTTTGGCACTACATGGTCATGGCTGTGACTCCTTTTGATCACATGACGCCTTTCCACCATGCATTTGCAAATTAAACTCTAGAGAAGAGAACAAGGTTTCTGGTGTCATCTTTTGGAAGTTACATAGTTAGTACGATTGAAAAAAAGACACGTATCCATCAAGTTCAACCAAGGGTGGGGAAAATGTGGGTGAAGGGAGAGACAAGGACTTTAAGCCCAACCTCACCACTGGTGAATGCCCTGAAACCCACAAGGCAAGAACCAATCTGCTCCAGTGGAGACCCAATCTCTGACCCCAGAGCTGCCGCCGCCGCCACCAGCCAGGATCCAGAATTTTACATAGCTACATATGCATTAATATTCTTTAGTTCCAGGTAGGTATCTAAGCCTTCTTGAAACCCTCATCTGTTCCTGCTGTGTCAGCTCCAGCGAAGACCCCATCTCTGACCCCAGAGCCTCCACCAGCCAGGATCCAGAATTTTACATGGCTACGTACGCATTAATATTCTTTAGTTCCAGGTAGGTATCTAAGCCTTCTTGAAACCCTCATCTGTTCCTGCTGTGTCCTGCTCCTCAGGAGGCTATTCCACAGATTCACAGTTCTTACAGTGAAAAACGCCCTTCTCCTCTGGAGATTGAATTCTTTTTTCTCTAGTTGAAGGGAATGTCCCCTTGTTTTTCCCCATACTTTTTGTAGGGACCATTTATATATTTATATAAATTAATCCGTTCCCCCCCCCTGCCCGAAGCCGTCTTTTCTCAATACTAAATAAGTTAAATTCTAATAACCTCTCCTCATAAGTAAGATGCTCCATACCCCTTATAAGTTTGGTTGTTCGTCTTTGTACTCTCTCTAGCTCCATTACATCTCTTCTATAAACTGGAGCCCAGAACTGAACAGCATATTCTAAGTGAGGATGCACCAATGCTTCCCTTTAAGTCACATTCAACCCATTAAAGAGCCTTGAAACAAGACTGAGGATTTTAAGCCAAGCCAGATTCTACCCTCTGTAGACAGCTGTTTTAGGGTGCTTACCCCTCATCGGTGCAGAGCAGGGTTCCAGATCTGCCATGGAGGAACCAAATTTAACATAGGGTACAAACTTTTTTAAATGGCAAACCAAACTTTAATTCGGAGATCATTCATCTCATATAATAGAACCCATAGAACTTTATAAAGAACATCTTAAAAAAAAATAACGTCATTGATGTTCCCGGAGGCAAATCAGCAAAAATGTTGCTTTAGTTTCAAACCTTGCAAATCAATTTGTGCATGTTAACAAGATGAGCAGAAAGCTAGTAACTCTTATTGATTCCCCAATGTGTGAATAGTCTAATTCGCTGTGGACCTCAAACCTAATAAATCACATCTTCTATGCACCGTACAAATTTTTATTTTTTTCCAAGGGGGATTTTGGATTTTTTTTTTAGTGGAATTAAGCCACCACACTTCTATACATACTCACAATATTTGGTTCTCATAAGCATAAAGGTGTGGGTGCAAGTCTATAGCAAAATCCATATAATGTCCATAGTGCTACATTTAGATATAAGGGATAGTAGGACAATAGTAGGACAACGTTTCGGCTTTATTAGCCCGTCATCAGGTTAAACCCAGATGGGACCTAGAAAACACCCTACTCAACCCCTATCTGAGACTACCTAAATCCTACCTTAGCGGAAAACCATCTCAAAAGTTTTAAGCAAGGAAGAAGAGTATACCTCTTGACCAAAAAGTACTATAAACACACTGAAGAGGAAAAAATGGTCCTAAAACGTAAGTTTTAATTTTTTTATTTTTTTTAAAAAGTTGAAAAATACAACATTTATACTAAATCCTACCTTACAGGCATAATTGAGTACCGGCCCTGATAAGGGGCGACCCCAACCGGAACCTAATCCTGGATAAGTTTCGGTCTCCCCTCTCATGGAGATTTGTTTGGAGCCAATAATGGGCCAGCGATACCGGTATGAACGACTAGGCTGGAAACAATCGGTTTGTGGGTCTTGAGTATGGCGAATAATTGACTAAAGCCCTTACTAAGTCACTCAGTCATTGTGAGTATGCCGCACATGTTCCAGCTCTGACATCATCCTTTGAGTATCACAATGATATTATCTTTCTGGACTTGGCCCATATGGATTTCACTTTCTCCAAACAGTTAGTCATCAATTCAACAGTCTGGTTTGTTCCTGATGAACACTTTGAGAACTGAAGGGTGAAACGCGTTGATATAGGACATGTTGTTGAGAGACATGTTGGATATATATATATATATGTGTGTAACTAACGCTATCAGAACATTGAACTAGGCTGTAATTATCGATATTTATGTGAATATCACAAATAGGTGACGTGTAGTCCATGTTGAACCCAGTGATAATCTTTGATTGGTGAACATATTTGTATGTATATATCTACCTAAACTGGATAAATATATAATATATACTATCAAGTTAGTTCCCTGTTTGTTTAGATGATACCCGAATAGGGAGAAAACAAGGAAATTTACCCTGGATTAGGTTCCGATTGAGGTCGCCCTTATCAGGGCGAGTATTCCATTACGTTTGTCGTGTCGTAGCTTAATAAACCTTTTCAAATGTTGATCAGGTTTTCAAATTAAAAATCAGTCGAAGGTAAAAATATCCAGGATTTATTCAATGCAAGCATTGGAGACACACACAGCATATAACATTGCATATACAGGATGTCTGCCCCAATCCCAGTATTTCCTAACTTTTTATAAAGTTTCTCCTTCTGCAAGAATACATGTGCCAATCAGTCTTTACTTAAAATAAAAACGATTTAATTTCCTATACGTTGGTTTAAAGCTTACAATTAAATATGGACCCACCTCTTACTGGGTCTTATTGAAACAAAGAAACCTTGTTGATTCAATAGGGCTATACCTCCAGGCCAATTATTGGAGGGGGGACATGTCTATTAACGTTCCAAAGACCTGAGTGTTTCCAACTGTGCATTGAATAAATCCTGGATATTTTTACCTTCAACTGATTTTTAATTTGAAAACCCGATCAACATCTTGTCATAGCTTAATAAAGCTTTTCAGATGTTGATCGGGTTTTCAAATTAAAAATCAGTTGAAGGTAAAAATATCCAGGATTTATTAAATGCAAGCATTGGAGACACACACAGCATATAACATTGCATATACAGTCAGGTAGGATTTGGGTGTTCTCAGATAGGGGTTGAGTAGGGTGTTTTCTAGGTCCTTTATGTATTTGTTGTATCTTAAATATTTAATATATTAAAGGTAAAATTTTAGCTTTGTATCTTTTTCATGCAACCTCTTGACTGTAGTTACTGAAGTTGATTGGTGGATGTTACAGATAGAATATATAGGATTGCCCAGTCCAATACGAAGTTGAGTCGCCTGTAGTCCTCTTTTACTGACTATCAGGTATAATAATTTTTGGAAGGATTTACTACCCTTCAAGCAAGTGTCACATTACAATACAAGTATCTGCCGAACGTTATTAGGTACATCATGCAGTTGCCAATGGGAATCAAAAATTAAACAATTATTTTTTAAGCTTTCTTCTAGTGGTAAATGGGGATGTCAAAGACGAGAAACCGATTGATGAAAATATCTAACATGTCTCTATGTTATATCAGAAATTGTCCAAATGGTCGAAAAGGTTGCTGTTTGGTTTGAAACTGGTATAACTGAACATGGTGAAAAATTTCAGGTTCAGATCCATTTAACAATGGTCTTAGCTTTTCTGGAATATGTCCCTGTTTGGTTCAAACTTGGGTCAACCCAACTTGAGAAAAAAATTAAGGTTCAAATCCATAAACAATGGTCTTAGCATTGCTCCAACAAGCCCTGTTCGGTTCGAAACTGGTTCAACCAAATTTGAGAAAAAATTCAGGTTCAAATCCATAAACAATGGTCCTAGCATTGCTCCAATAAGCCCTGTTTGGTTTAAAACTGGTTCATCCAAACTTGTGAAAAATTTCAAGTTCATAAACACAGGTCTTAGCGTTGATCGAATACAGCCCTGTTTGGTTCGAAACTGGTTCATCCAAATGAATGAAAAATTTCAGCTTAATAAACAATGGTCTTAGCATTGCTGAAGTAAAGCCCTGTTTGGTTCAAAACTGGTTCAACCAAATTTGTGAAAAAAATTTGGTTCTGGTCCATAAACAACGGTCTTAGCACTGCTCGAATAAGAATCCTTTTTGGTTCTAAACCAGTTCATCCAACCTTGTGAAAAACTTTAGGTTCATAAACACAGGTCTAAGCATTGATCGAATAAAGCCCTGTTTGGTTCAGAAACTGAGTCAACCAAACGAGTGAAACATTTCAAGTTCATAAACAATGGTCTTAGCATTGTTAGAATATAGTCCTTTTCAGTTTGAAACGATGTCCAGAACCCTAATTTTTTATTCTAGCCCTAACCCTAACACTTTCTTGAAGACTATCTCTACCACTGCCCTGAAGACTATCCCCAACACTAAACTGGTTTTAGGATTTGTTACTGGCTTTTAAGTGTTAACTTTCCATTTTTCAATGCCCCTGGTATCTCCTTGCTCCCGGTGTGGCTTTACTTTGTGTCCAATGTCACCTTGCTGCTCCCAATACAGCCTCACTTCCATTTGATGCCACCTGGTCACTTCAGGCGTGACCTCAATTTACTAGAAAAGTGACATTGACCAGAATTGATGTCATGCCTGGAGCTACAAGGTGATGTTGGACCGGAAGTTAGTTCCCATCAGGAGAAGAATGGAGCAGGGAATGGTAAGTTGTAAGCCGGGGGTGGCTTAAACATCTTTTGATCAAAACGTGTAAACTAAGAATCTCAAAGTTTTTTTCATATATGATAGATAGCATAAATGCTTCTTTAGAGGTTTCCATGTATTATAAGGAATGGTAAGTTAACTCTTAAAGGCAGTTGATTATCAAAATTTATTTGGGTCTGACCCAAGTCCCTTGGATTTTGCTCAAATTTAGCACTGAACCAAATCCGAGGCCAAACACTAGATGGTATACTGGGTATGCTTTACATAGGATGAGTTCTACTGCTTGGACCCTACCGGTCTACAGACCATGGGGGACCAAACAGATGTTCTCCAACATGTTCATATCCATACACGTGTGTAATAATAAACAAGCAAAGCCAGGCAACATCCTGAATATTTTTTGCAATTTCCGAAATTGAAAATGTCATTCTCATTATTATGTAAATCTGCATTGTGAAAACATAACTAACTTTACAGTCTCGTTAAATTAAAATTGGTTAGCTAAGCCATAAAATTAATTTCTGAGTGAAAAAAACAAAAAAACAATGAGATGATAGAGAGAGCCCAAGACATGATCTGGGAAGAAATGACAGAAAAGATTTCAGGTTCTAGAGAAAAATATAGAGGAAATGATTTGTAAACAAGCAAGATAGATAACCTGCCATATCTCTGAAATGAGGTAAAGTCAGAACAGATATGTATTTGGTAAGAATGTTTATCACCCTCATGTTTAAAGTTAATAGATGAGATGAAACTACCCCTTTAATATGTTATGTAGTTAAATACCCTTCGTGTCCCTCACCCATCTTATGCTTTAACTGCCTAGATGGTGTGTGCTCAAGGTTTCAGATTAAGCTACCAGTTATGTAAGAAATAATCTACTCCATGAACAGCATCAGTGCTGTATCCACCTAAAGAGCATCATCTCCAGGATACCCTAACTTCCAAACCCTTAGGCACTTCCCAATTGCCTAGATGCCCAATCAGTCTTGGAAGTGGAACTTTGTATAATGGAATTTAGCCTGGGACATTGATATACTCAGTTCCCATGGTTGTTCCTCTACTTCTAGAATGAAAATATTCAGCATGAAGTTTTATGTATTATGAGATGCTCAGCCAATTAATGTTTTTTCCTGGCTAGAGGGTATATGCTCAAGGTTGTAGATTAAGCCAGCAGCATTTCGATGATACTTTCATGTCACTGGATTTAACATGTGCGTTTACAGCTCCACAAAGATGATGGGGAAAACTGAGCTTCTTTCCCTCAAGGTACAGTTAAAGAACATCATCTCCAGGATACCCTGAACGTCCAAACCCTTAGGCACTTCCCAATTGCTCAGATGTCCAACCAGTCTTGGAAGTTGAACTTTGTGTAATGGAATTTGGCATGGAACATGGACATACTAAGTTCCCATGGTCATTCCTTTAATTCTGGATTGAAATGAAAACATTCAGCATGAAGTTTTACATAACATGAGATGCTCAGCCAATTAACCAGCTAGAAATAAAAAGCTGCCAGTGACATCAGAAAAAATCTACTAAGGGGGAAATCTACCTCCAGCCCATCATCTCTAGGGTACCCTAAGTTTCCAAGTCCTTGGGCACATCCCAAGTGTCCTGACGCCGGGCCAGCCTGTCTTGGAAGTAGAACTTTTTATAATGAAATTTGGCCTGGAACACGGACTAGCTCAGTGCCCATGGAAGTCCCTTTTCTTCCAGATTTAGATGAAAAATATTCAGCATGAAGTTTTATGTAATATGAGATGCTCAGCCAATTAACCATATAGAAATAAAAAGCTACCAGTGACGTCAGAAATAGTCTACTCAGGGGGAAATCTACCTTCAGCCCATCATCTCTAGGGTACCCTGAGCTTCTAAGTCCTTGGGCACATCCCAATTGTCCTGATGCCAAACCAGCCTATCTTGGAAGTGGAACTTTTTATAATGAAATTTGACCTGGGAGCTTGGACCTAGCTCAGTGCCCATGCATGTTCCTTTTCTTCTAGATTTAGATGAAAATATTATGCATCAAATTTTATGTAATATGAGATGCTCAGGCAATTAATGCTTTTTCCTGACTAGAAGGTGTGTGCTTAAGGTTGCAGATTAAGTTACCAATGATGTAAGAAATAATCTACTCTATGGACAGCATCAGAGTTGAATCCACCTAAACCCCATCATCCTCAGGATACCCTGAACTTCCAAACTCTTAGGGACTTCCCAATTTACCGGATGCCCAACCAGTCTTGGAAGTGGAACTTTGTATGGAATTTGGTGGAGAACACGGATATACTCAGTTCCCATGGTCGTTCCTTTACTTCTGGATTGAAATGAAAACATTCATCATGAAGTTTTATTTCATATGAGATGCTCAGCCAATTAACTAACTAGAAATAAAAAGCTACCAGTGACATCAGATACAACCTACTCCATGGACAGCATCAGGGTGAAATCTACCCCCAGTCAATCATCTCTAGGGTACCCTAAGCTTCCAAGCCCTAGGGCACATCCCAATTGTCCTGATGTTGAACCAGCCTGTCTCGGAGGTGGAACTTTGTATAATGAAATTTGGCATGGGAACATTGACAGTGCCCATGGACGTTCCTTTTCTTCTAGATTTAGGTGAAAAATATTCAGCATGAAGTTTTATGTAATATGAGATGTTCAGCCAATTAACCAAATAGAAATAAAAAGCTACCAGTGACATCCGAAATAATCTACTTAGTATGAAATCTACCTCTGGCCATCATAACTATTGTACCCTGAGCTTACAAGCCCTTGGGCACATCCCAAATTTCCTGACCCCGCACCAGCCTGTGTTGGAAGAAGAACTTTTTATAATGAAATTTGGCCTGGGAACATGGCCTAGCACAGTGCCCATGGACGTTCCTTTTCTTCTAGATTTAGATGACAATATTATGCATGAAGTTTTATGTAATATGAGATGCTCAGTCAATTAACCAAATAGAAGTAAAAAGCTACCAGTTACATCAGAAATAATCTACTCAGGGGGAAATCTACTTCCAGCCCATCATCTGTAGGGTACCCTGAGCTTCGAAGCCCCTGGGCACATCACAATTTTCCTGATGTTGAACCAGTCTGTCTTGGAAGTGGATCTTTTTATAATGAAATTTGGCCTGGGAAAATGGCCAGCTCAGTGCCCATGGACGTTCCTTTACTTCTAGATTTAAATGAAAATATTCAACATGAAGTTTTATGTAATTTGAGATGCTCAGCCACTTAACCAACTAGAAATAAACAGCCACCAGTGACGTCAGAAATAATCTACTCAGGGGGAAATCTACTTCCAGCCCATCATCTCTAGTGTACCCTGAGCTTCAAAGTCTTTGGGCACATTTCAATTGTCCTGACGCCAAACCAGCCAGTCTGGGAAGTGGAACTTTTTAGAATGAAATTTTGCCTGGGAACACGGACCTAGCTCAGTGCCCATGGACGTCCCTTTTCATCTAGATTTTGATGACAATATTTAGCATGAGGTTTTATGTAATATGAGATGTTCAGACAATTAACCAAATAGAAATTAAAAGCTACCAGTGATGTCAAAAATAATCTACTCAGGGGGAAATCTATCTCCAGCCTATCATCTCTAGGGTACCCTGGGCTTCCAAGCGCCTGGGCACATCCCATTTTTCCTGATGCTGAACCAGCCTGTCTTGGAAGTGGAACTTTTTGTAATGAAATTTGGCCTGTGAGCATGAATCTAGCTCAGTGCCCATGGACGTTCCTTTTCTTCTAGATTTAGATGAAAATATTCAGCATGAAATTTTATGTAATATGAGATATTCAGCCAATTAACCAACTAGCAATAAAAAGCTACCAGTGACATCAGAAATAATCTAATCAGTGGGAACTCTGCTTCCAGCCCATCATCTTTAGGGTACCCTGGGCTTCCAAGCCCTTGGGCACATCCCAATTGTCTTGATGCCAAACCAGGCTGTCTTGAAAGAAGAAATAGTCTTCTCCGTGGACAGCATTATGAGTGAATTCATCTCTGAGCCCATCATCATCAGGGTACCCTGAGCTTCCAAGCCCTAAATCACTTCTCAATTGCTCAGACACTCAACCAACCTTTCTTGGAAGTGGAACTTTTTATAATGAAATTTGGCCTGGTAGCACGGACCTAGCTCAGTGCCCATGGACGTTCCTTTTTTTTCTAGATTTAGATGAAAAATATTCAGCATGAAGTTTTAGGTGGAATTAGGCAAACTACAGCTGAGAATACATTGTATCCATTTGTTACTTACTCCAAAGTCATTTGGGTTACTGCATCCATTGAAGTGTATCCATTCTCCACAAACGTATCAGCATACCTTCCCATCTTTAGGGCCTCTAGCCACTCATTTACTGATCTGTATGCAGCACTTCCAAGTGTATTTTGTTCAACCAGTAAATTTGATACCCTGCAATGCATATATATCATAAGTAGAAAAACATACAATAAATCTATACTATCCCCCAATGAAACACTGTAGCTTTAAAGTTGCATGTATCCAACGCAAACTTCATGCTAAATGTCTTCCATAACTCATCATTGATGAGGCTTGAGAAGATAGTTTAGGAGTTTGTTTTTTTTTGCTATAGTTTGCTTTAACCCAAGTGGTATAAACTAACTAAAGATTTATTCTATCTAATGGAAGCCATTTCGGGGATTTGCATGGAATAAATGAAGTTGCAGTCAGCAGATATTTGTATCATTATAGTAATTTATAGGTAGCAGCACATTTTTTTTAGAATTAATGTGATTAAATTTCTTAACATGACCTCGGGTGTCAGCCTAAGCCGTCATTATTATCTTATTAAAGTTCCCATCTCATCACATCTTCCTATTTATATTGCTGAGCATTGCTATGCTGTAAATGAATACTATGTTATCTTCTGGCTGGTACAAATAGTGCAACTTCTACTATGACCATGTCTGACCTATGGACATAAAGGGCTATACCCATCTCATTGATTAACTTTAAACTTGTTTATAAATAAACATTCTGAATAACACATTGCTGTTTAGATTTTGCTTTGTTTTAATGATAGAGCAGGTTATCTATCCTGTGTATTTACATAAGTTATCCTAGGTTACTGACCACCTCAGTGCTCTAGCATCTATATAAAGTCCCATCTGCAGGTTTCTCCCTCCCCTCTATATAAAGCCCCATCTGCAGGTTTCTCCCTCCCCTCTATATAAAGCCCCGTCTGCAGGTTTTTCTCACTCTCTCACATGCAATCAGAATAGACTTTCCCCATTTTAGGTCAATTAGGAACCAAAATTATTTCTATTCCCCAAATGCAGAATAATGAGAGAGAGAATTTTAAGGCATTTTTATTACTTTCTGCAAAGTCAGAAGTTTCCTCCATTTCATTAGTATTTGGTACCATTGCCCTTAAACTGTAGGACTTGGCTTCAAACATTCTGGATCCTTCCACAAGCTTCTCACTATAGTTGGTGGGAATTTTGGCCCCTTCCTCCTGACAGAACTGGTGTCACTGAGCCATGTTTGGGGGTCTCTTTGCTCGCTCCGGCCTTTTCAGCTTTGCCCATACATTTCCAATAGGATTGAGATCAGGGCTTTGTGATGGTCGCTCCAAAGCATTGACACGGTTCTCCTTAAGCCACTTTGTAACCAGTTTGGCAGCAGCTTCGGGTCATTGTCCATTTGGAAGACCCATTTCCACCCAAACTGTAACTTCCTGGCTGATGCCTTGAGATGTAGCTTCAGTATTACCACATAATCTTCTTGCCTCATGATGACATCTATTTTGTGACGTGCACCAGTCCCTCCTGCAGCAAAACAACCCTACAACATGATGCTACCACCACCATGTTTCACAGTTGGGATGGTGTTCTTAGGCTTCCAAGCTTTCCTCTAAACTTAATGATGGTCATTATGGTCAAACAGTTTCGTCAGACCGCAGGACATATCTCCAGGAATGTAGGTCTTTGTTCCTGTGCATTTGCAAACACGAATCTGGCTTTTCTATGTCTCTTTTGGAGTAATGGATTCTTCCTGGCAGAGCGGCCTTTCAGCCCATGTTGATACAGGACTTGTTTCATTGTGGACAATCTTACCAGCTTCCACCATCATCTTCACAAGCTCTTTTGCTTTTGTTCCTGGGTTGATATGCACATGTCAGACTAAAGCACGTTCATCTCTGAGGCACAGAACCCGTCTCCTTCCTGAGCGGTATGATGGCTGGACATTCCCATCTTGTTTGTACTTGTGTACAATTGTTTGTACAGATGAATGAGGCCCCTTCAGGTATCTGGAAATTGCCCCCAAGGATGATCCAGACTTGTAGAAGTCCATAATCCTCTTCCTGATATCTTGGCTGATTTCTTTAGACTTTCCCATGATGTTACACACAGAAGCAGTGTTTCTGGTGTGCTATAAAATACATCCACAGCTCTGTCTCTAACTCAGATGTTGCCAATGAACCTATCAGAAGCTTCCAAAGCCCTGACCTCATCATATGGGCGGTCCCAAATTGTGTAAAGGCAGAGTAGTCCTAATTGACCTAGAGTGGGGAAGGTTTATTCTGATTTCATGTCAGAGAGAAAAACCTGCAGATGGGGATTTATACAGAGGGAGAAACCTGCAGATGGGGCTTTATATAGAGGGGATGGAAACTGCTGGTTTCAACTGTATGTCTTATCAGCAGGAGAGGGCTTGGTGGCTAAAGCACACAAGAGGTTAGCAACCGAGGAAATCATGTGTAAAAATAAGAAGTATATATAATCTGCTCTATCGTTGAAAATAAGCAACCTTACTAAATACATTTCTGTTTTCATTTTGATCCATTTTTAAAGATACAGCAGATTATCTTTCCTGTTTGTTTAAATAGAGTTTCCTAGGTTACTAATCACCACAGTGTTCTAGTATCTATGTCTTATTAGCAGGAATAGTCTGGGTGACTAAAGCAAACAGGTAGTTGGCAACATGTGGAAATGCAAAAAAAGGCAGGATTGGTGACCTGCTTACAAAATACATTGCTGTTCTGATTTTGCTTCATGTTTAAGATAATCTAGGTTATCTATCCTGCTTGTTTATAGATGGTCTGGTAGGTTACTGACCACCTCTGTGCTGTAGCATGGTGGCTAGAGCACAGAGATTGTAGGTAACCTAAGAAACCATCCGAAATCAAGCAGGATACATAACCTGCTGTATCTTTGAAATTAAGCAAATTCAGAACAAAAACATATTCAATTTAAAACTAATTAAAAAGAAAGGAACATCTCTGTAAGTGCAGGAATTACAGCAGTGACCATTGTTGTTGGGATAAGTGAGGTTTTTTTTTTTTTTTTTTTTTTTTTTAACGTTGGTATCCCATTTATGACATATAGTAGGTAGCCAAAATTTCACAAATATCTCTATTGGATGGAAAGATAGATAGATAGATAGATATGAGATAGATATATATGAGATAATAGATATGGGGTAGATAGAATATACGAGAAAGATATAGATAGATATATATGGGATAGATAGATATGGGATAGATAGATAGATAGATAGATACGAGATAGATAGATAGATATGAGATAGATAGATAGATAGATAGATATGAGATAGATAGAATAGATAGATAGATATGAGATATATATATAGATAGATATGAGATAGATAGATATTAGATAGATATATATGAGATAGATAGATATGGGATAGATAGATAGATAGATAGATATGGGATAGATAGATGTGGGATAGATAGATAGATAGATAGATATGAGATAGATATATATGAATAGAAGAAAAGATACCGAAATCAGAGATAGATAATGCTAGATGAATAAGAAATTAGAAGATAGATAGATTATAATAGAATGAGATTAAAAGATATGGAAATAGAAGATGAGAATACAGATAGCATATGAAATGAGGTTTTTTTTTATTAAATATGGGTAGATATGATATGAGATAGATAAATTTAGCAAATACTCTATTGGAGAAAGATAGATAGATAGATACGAGATAGATATGAGATAGATAGATAGATAGATATAATAGATAGATATAATATATAGATATGGGATAGATATGGGATAGATACATAGATAGATAGATACATAGATAGATAGATAGATAGATATGAGATAGATGAATATGAGATAGATAGATGGATATGAGATAGATAGATATGAGATAGGTAGATACATAGATATGAGATAGATAGATAGATATGTAGATAGATAGAATGATGATAGATAGATAGATAGATATGGATAGATAGATAGATAGATAGCATAGATAGATAGATAGATAGATAGATAGATAGATAGATAGATAGACAAATGTAGTCATTTACATTGTAGGCTTCAAAGCAAAATGAAGTGAGATGAATAAACATTTTATGGCTGCATAGTAAAGTAACAATCTTAACAGCTGCCATGTAGGACATATCATCAGAAGGAATCTGTCCCATAGAGCCTGCTGTCCGATCTACCAGCATCATGTTATAGAGCAGGAGGAGCTGATGGGTTTAATATATAATGTTGTGGGGAAACATTCAGCAGAAATAACAAGATATTGATTGAAATTCCTGCTTATTCTGGGTATAGGAGTCCAGTGAGCTGTCAATCACTGATAAGACCGCCCACTGGACTCCTTAACACAGAATGGACAAGGATTTGAATCAATAAGTTATAAATGACACTATATTTTCTCCCTGGAACATAATATATCAATTTGTTCAGCTCCTCTTGCTCTATAACATGATGTTGGTCAATGTGGCATGGTAAGTAATTGCTTAAAATGCGTTAGCATTGACCTGACATGATACCAATGACTATATTTCCATCGACCACATTGTACCCAGCTATATAATTGCTATTAATTATCCCTATGTAGATACCATCTACCACATGACCACATTGTACCCAGCTATACAATTGCTATTGATCATCCCGATACAGACGCCAATGGCCATATCATCACCGATCACCTACTGGCAGCTTAGTGCATTGCGCTAATTCCGAAAATGAATGTTTACCTGTTAGATGAATTAACAAGTGTCTTCAAGCTGCTCGGGTTACGGATCAACTTGTCCAACATGTTGACTATTTCATCAAACTTGGGCCTGCTATTTCGCTCTTTCTGCCAGCAATCCAGCATTAACTGATAGAGAGCAGCAGGACAATCCATGGGGCTTGGCAGACGATAGCCTTCCTCTACCGCTTTAATTACCTAACAAAGACAAATTGATTTGTTGTCGTCGTTCACATTGCAAATAACATGCAAACTGTTTCAGCCAAGTTGGGGATTACTGCTGTTTATTTAAAGCCACAGTAAATGTGTTAAGACGCGTCGTTACAATGTTTGGAGATTTATTTCACAGCCATTTTTAGGGGGAGCTTCAGTTCGGAGCCACTTTAATCGAGATATTACGCAGCTGCATTGCCAACAATTCTCAAGTGCACACTTATCATGGGAACAAATTCGGTAATTGTTCATTACTGTTTAGAATGGGAGGAATTCTGTTGCCTTTTCATTTTCAGCCTCCTAGATCAGATGAGGTAGTTGTTATACAACTGCCTCAGAAAACTCTGTGGACTATCAGATGACCATACACAAAGGTGAGCTTGATTATGTGGGAGTGGTTGATTGCTAGCCCTCTATAAAGCTGAGTTTCACTTTGTGGCTGGTTGCTGTCTATACTGGTAGCTGAGAGATTGTGTCTTGTGAGCTTGTTGCATTCAGTCCTGTTTGTCTTACTAGATCAGATGAGGCTGTTGTTATACAACTGCCTCAAACAACTTTCTGGACTATTAGCTGACCATGCACACATGTAAGCTTGATTATGTGAGTAGTTGATTCCTAGCCCTATATGAAGCAGAGTTTCACTTAGTGGCTGGTTGCTGTCTATCCTGGTAGCTGAGAGATTGTGTCTTGTAAGCATGAGCCATTCAGTCCTGTTTTGGTTAGCTATCTGTTCCCAGTTATTTAGAGTCCTGTTTATCTCACTAGATCAAATGAGGCAGCTGCTAGGCAAGTGCCTCAAACATCCTTCTGGACTATTAGCTGATCATCACACATGTGAGCTTGATTATGTGGGAGTGGTTGATTGCTAGAGTTATAAAACAGAGTTTCACTTTGTGGCTGGTTGCTGTCTATCCTGGTAGCTGAGAGATTGTGTCTTGTAAGCATGAGCCATTCAGTCCTGTTTTGGTTAGCTATCTGTTCCCAGTTACTTAGAGTCCTGTTTATCTCACTAGATCAAATGAGGCAGCTGCTGGGCAAGTGCCTCAAACATCCTTCTGGACTATTAGCTGACCATACACACAGGTGAGCTTGATTATGTGGGAGTGGTTGATTGCTAGAGTTATAAAGCAGAGTTTCACTTTGTGGCTGGTTGCTGTCTATCCTGGTAGCTGAGGATTGTGTCTTGTAAGCATGAGCCATTCAGTCCTGTTTTGGTTAGCTATCTGTTCCCAGTTACTTAGAGTCCTGTTTATGTCACTAGATCAAATGAGGCAGTTTCTAGGCAAGTGCCTCAAACAACCTTCTGGACTATTAGCTGACCATGCACACAGGTGAGCTTGATTATGTGGGAGTGTTTGAATGCTAGAGTTATATAAATCTGAGTTTCACTTTGTGGCTGTATTTCCAACATGTATCCTCTAGTGCATTTAGGAGAAAATTCTTACACAAAACTTTCAGTGAGGATTTCCAGGAGGGTTCTTTGAAATCCTCTCCGAAAAGAAAACACTTCACATTGACTTCAATGGAAAATCCATGACGTAGGATTAGGGTTAGGGTTGGTACAAACTTAACCCTTACCCTAACACCAAACTTAATCCTAATGCTAGGTAACATACAGGGATAGGGTTAGGGTAAGTCTAACTCTAACCCTAAAGCCAACCTTAAACCTACTCATAGGTAACATCTGAGGAACCATAGGTTTAGTGCAACTCTAACCCTCAAGCCAAACTTAACCCTAATCCTAGGTAACATATGGGGAACATCTTGGAATCCCAAGGGATAAGGTTAGGTTTAGTAGAACTTTATCCCTCACACAAAACTTAGCCTTAATCCTGGGTAAGATCTAGGGTACATCTTTGAAACCCCAGGGATAGTGTTAGGGTTAGTCCAATTCTAAACCAAAACACTAAACTTAACTCTAAACCTAGGCAACATCTGGGGTAAAAATGGAGAAATCCAGAGATAGGGTTAGTCCAACCCTATCCCTAATGCCAAACTTAACCCTAGATAATAGCTTATGTTGTACAGTTGACAAACACCATGAGTAGCAATATTACTCTGTTGCAAGGAGTATGAGTGAAGACATCAAGCATTATCGGGGAATTCTGCTTCGCATAAACAGTTTTTTCAATTGATTTGGAGATGCAATGCAATTGTCCAGTCATTCTCTCCACCAGCATCTAACGTTGAGGGAGAGACGGAGGGCAACTACCAAAATGAGCTAATTTGACCAACATAAGCCTAATGGGTGCAGTACACTTAGGGTTTGGAGCCTCCATTCCAGATCTGGTTATTTTTGAAAAAAAAAAATTCGTATGGAACCTATAGCTATGGACCCAATGTATGCCATCATAAGTGAATGGCATCCAACTGGCTCCAATGGTTTCTTATGAATGGATAGATTATTCATTCATGGCTCAAGCTATGCCTCAAGTGTGAACAGAGCCTAAGCCTTATATATTACCCCATGTAATTTCAATATCATTGTTAGTAACTTCATTCAACATACTCATCCCCAGGCCAATATCACTGCGGTTAGTTAAAAAAACAAACAAAAATTATACGAAGGGTTAACTCCAGGCTTTGGAACTTCTAAGCTGAGAACAATCATATAAAAGCTACTGCAGCTCGTGAAGTTGATAAATTGCTGAAACTGTGAGCTCCAATAGAGGTATCACCAATATCGCTGACTCAGGTTCCTTCCTCTGTTGTTACTTAACAAGTCTTTATGTCTTAGGTTTGGGATCAGGAATGAAATTTTCCTTTTAGGTCCCAAAATCTGCATCAAACTATGTATATAGAGGAGGGAGACATTTAGGGCGACATATTCAGTATGAATGGGGCTGCACCAGTTTTCTGGTGTACTTTGAGCCCAAAAAGAATGTATGAACCGGTGCACTCCAAACTTCTGAATTGTCCAAAAAGAAAAATACTTTCCCAAATTTGGGAACCGTTCCCAACTTATATTTAAGAGGTTCTTCTAAAATGATAATTGTCTAGAATGGAGAATCCCTCTATGTTACATTATAGTGGAGGATAACTTTTTTTTCCATCTTATCTTCAAAGGACCCATCTAAAATTGTCCAGAAAGGAGAACCTCTCTATGTTATGTCATAGTGGGGCAACACTTTTCGTCCCAATTTTTATTCCGAACTCTATTCTTAATGAGAATTGTCCAGAAGGAAAACCCCTCTACTTTACATTACAGTGGGAAAACACTTTTTGTCCTAACTTATGTTCAAGGGACTCCTCGAAAATGAGAATTGTCCAGAAAAGAGAACCCACATTACATTCTAGAAAGGGAACACTTTTTGTCCCAACTTTAACTCAAAACTCTCTTCTAGATGAGGATTGCTGAAAAGGAGAACCCATTTACGATACATTATAGCTGAGGGTGACTTTTCTTTCCATCTTATCTTCAAAGGACCCACCTAAAACGAGAATTGTCCAGAAAGGAGAATCCCTCTACATTATGTTATAGCGAGGGAATACTTTGTCCCAACTTAAATTCAAAGGACCCTTCTAAATGAGAATTGTCCAGAAAGGAGACCAGGGAACCTTCTACAAAAGAGTTTTCCAGGAGGAAAACACCTTTACATTACATTATAGCGGGGGAACACTTTTTGTCCCATTTTTTGTTTCAAAGCTCTCTTCTAAACGAGGATTGTCCAAAAGGAGAACCCCTCTATATTATGTTATAGCAGGGGAACACTTCTTTCCCAAACTTCTGTTCAAGGAAGAAAGAGTTGTCCAGAAGGAGAACACCTTTACATTACATTATAGCAATTGTCCAGAAAGGAGAACCCCTCTACATAATGTTTTAACGAGGGAACACTTTGTCCCAACTTATATTCGAAGGACCCTTCTAAACGAGGATTGTCCAAAAGGAGAACCTCTTATATATAACACTTTTGACACTTTGGACACTTTTGGTCCAAACTTATATTCAAGAGTCTCTTCGAAAACGAGTATTGTCTAGAAAGGAGAACCCCTCTATGTTACATTATAGTGGAGGATAACTTTTTTTTCCATCTTATCTTCAAAGGACTCATCTAGAATGATAATTATCCAGAAAGGAGAACCCCTCCATGTTATTTTATAGCAGGGGAACACTTCTTTCCCAAACTTGTGTTGAAGGGAACCTTCTAAAAAAGAATTGTGCAAAAGGAGAACACCTACACATTACATTATAGTGGGGGAACACTTTTTGTCCCAACTTATATTCAAAAGACTCTTTGAAAACAAGAATTGTTTAGAAAGGAGAACCCCTCTATGTTACATTATAGTGGAGGATGACTTTTTTCCATGAACCCATCTAAAATGATACTTGTCCAGAAAGGAGAACCACTCTATGGTATGTTATAGTGGGGGAACACTTTTTGTCCCATCTTACGTTCAAGGGCTCTTCATGTTATAGCGAGGGAAGACTTTGACACTTTGTCCCAACTTATATTCGAAGGACCCTTCTAAACAAGAATTGTCCAAAAGGAGAACCCCTCTATGTTATGTTTTAGCTGGGCGAAACTTTTTGCCCCAACTTATGTTCAAGAGACTCTTCAAAGTGTCTAGAAACCCCTTTATATTTCAGAACATATAAAGTCACATAAGCAAGGATTATACCATAGAATATACTCACATCTTGGTTGGACATATCCCAATAGGGTCTCTCTCCAAATGACATGACTTCCCACATGACGATTCCATAGCTCCACACGTCGCTTGCAGAGGTGAACTTCCGGATAGCGATGGCTTCGGGGGCAGTCCATCGAATAGGTATTTTTCCTCCCTGTGAACACCATATCATATGAGTAAGCGTTAATGTGAATGGCCTTTGTGTTCAAGAAGTGATAAATGAGACGAAGCAAATAAGGTGAACCGAGCCTCGGCACTGTGAACACACATATCACTGATGCTCAGACAGTGTAATACAGAGAATACAATGTTCACTTCCAACTACTGGTAATGATTATGTCTCTGGAGAAAAATAAAAGTCACGAGTCACATGATGTATTTCAAAACAATGAATTGAACTCCATTTACAGATAATTCAAGAGCGGTGTTGTAATCTTCCTGCCCGAACAGTTATTACAGTCCTGTATGAAAGTAATCAACGGTACAATAGTACCAGAAGAAGGAGGACATGGTCCTGAATGTCAAGTGCAATCCATATCCCAGAGGTGAAGATCATCTCTGACCACCGGAATCCCAATACTGGCTGCAAAATGTGTAATGTGTTAGGTCTACGGGCTCGACTCCACGCCAACTAAGAAACCACTCAAGATCTGGTGCACAGAGGGCACGGGGATTAGGGAAAGTTGCTTTGTTGCCATGAAAAGTAGTAAAACTTGACACGGAAATTGGAAGAGCGGTGACCACCAAGGGAATGGCTGAAACAATGTATTTCATTTGAAGGGAATTTGACAACAGTTACAAATTCCACCCCAAAAAATTAAAAAGAGTGACAATTTTTAAAAAAAATTACCCATTTAAATTTAAACCCAAAACCATCAAGCGTTAGAGCCACAGGGGTCTCTCCACTGTTTAGTTAAATGGGGTTGGCTTGTGACCACTTGAGTTGTTCCATTGGCATCACCATTCCGTGATGGAGGCAGTGATGTCAATGGTATGTCAATGGCGCATAAACCACAAAACATCGGGCCTCACAGGCACTTGCCATTGCATTGGTAGCACCACTCAATGATGGGGACAGTGAAAGCCAAGGTATATAATCCAAAAAGAAACAATATGACCTCAGCGGGCATTTTCCATTGCTTTGGGGTAACCACTTCGTTATGGGGACATATATGCCGAGGGTATGCCAATCAGTATGTGACTACCACAGCTGTTCTACTGTAGAAACACCATATAGGGACATTATCCAATGGTATTAAAAACGGCACATAAACCCAAATATGGCCTCAGCAGGCACTTGCCATTTGCATTGGTAGCGCCACTTAGTGATGGGGCATGACCCAAGGAACCCCAATCAGCATGTACACTACAGCTTTTTTGGGAAAAACACCACTCAGTGATGGGGAAAGTGATGCCAAGGGTATGCTGATCAGTATGTGACTACCGCAGCTGTTCTACTAGTATCATCACCTATGAGGGGGGAATGACCCAAGGTTCCAATCATTTTTGGACACCACTGCTGTTCTACTGTACACCCCATTGTAGGCACAGTAGCCAATGTTAAAACGGCACATAAAACCCAAACAGGGGGCCTCAGCATCACATCCCTTGCATTGGCATCACCACTTAGTGAAGGGGACGGTGATGCCAAGGATGTGTCGATCAGCACCTGACATCCCCAGCTATTCTATTGCCATTACGCTTAGGATAGGAAGTGATCCAAACTATGATGTTTGCACACGGAACCAATCAGTGGCCTCAGCAGTCACATGCCATTGCATTGGCATCCCCCAACTTGTGAAGGGACGGTGATCCGGGGGTCCCATCGATAAAAACACATATCTACGCCAATCTCTGGCCTCACTGGTCACATACCATTCTATTGGCATCACCGCTCATCAACAGTGGTCAGTTGGCACATGACCACCTCAGCCGGTCGCTGGTCTCAGCAGTCAGTTGCCGTTCTTTTGGCATAACCACTTAACGGTGGGGACGGGGGGCCCAAATGGTTTCGATTGGCACGTACCCTTTTTTGGAAAAAAAAATTTTTTTTGGGGTTATAATTAGGTAAACAAGGGGTTAAAAAAACAATAAAAGCAAAAATTAACAGGTAAAACAAATATTTGCAAAGGGGGTAAAAAAAAAAAAGGTGTAAGCAGGTATATAGGGTTTTATAGCAGGTATAAGAAAGGGGATTCAGGGGTATAGGAATGAAAGAAGGGATAACAGTATGAAGTTAAAATATAAGGGTTAAAGCAGAATATAGCAAGGTAAGAAAGGGATATAGAAAAGGGAAAAAGGTAAAAGGATATACAGTATATAGAGGTTTTCAGGGGATATTACAAAATGTTGGGATTACATGTTCCCATATACAAAGGGTGGGGGTTTTGCTGTTAAAGGATCAGGAAAAAAAAAATAATAAGGGGGTTTACAAAATTTTACTTAACAATTTTTGGGTTAAAAACTATTTTTTTTTTTCATGTTGAAAAAAAATTTATAAAATTTTTAAAAAAAGAACAAAAAAAATAAACAAAACTTTATAAATTATAAGGAATAAACCCAAAAAAAAATTTTTAACAGCCCCCCACAAAAAGGGATTACATTTAAACAGAAAAAATAAAGTTTTAACATATCCCAAATTTATTTATACGATACAATTATTCATATTACATTTTTTAATAAATTAAAAATTTACAGTAAACATTTATTTATAAATTTTTTATAAAGGGGTTTACATTTTTAAAATTTTTTTAAAAAAAAAAAATAAATAGATTAAACAAAATGTTTAAAAGTAAAACAATATAAAATATAGATTACAATAATAATAAAACAAATACCATATAAACAACCCATAATAACAACCCCCATTTTTCCCCCCCTTCCCTTTTTTTCCCCAAAGGGGGGGCCCCGACCCCCCTTTTAGGATTTTAAAAGCTCGTTTTCATGCCTCGATGCAGTGACTCGCTCCCCGACTCGTTTTTTTTTTTCTGAAGGGTTTTTACAGGAATTCCTCCTACGAAAAGGGGGCAAGGGTCAGGGTCCCCCGAAAACCCAAATTTCAGGGTTTCCCAAACCTTTTCTTCATGCTCCCTCCCGACACGGAACTCCCCACTCCCTGACATAACCAATATATCTTGATGGTGGTGTTGTCTCTATGGACCCTCCACACTGTGGGGCCTCTGAATGGTGGGGTTTTGGCTCAAAAGGGCCCCCCCTACACGTGGGGCCTCTGAATGTGGTGTTTGGGTCTATGGCCCTCCAGCAGCTGTGGGGCCCTAGATTGGGGGGTTGGTTCTATTTACCCTCCACCTGTAGGGGCCCCCGATGGGGGTGTTGGCTCTATCCCTCCCACCTGTGGGGCCCCCTGATGGTGGTTTTGGCTCATAACCCCCAGCACTCTGGGGGCCCGGATGGTGGGGTTGGCTCTTTTGGGTCCTCCACACTGTGGGGGCCCCTGGATGGGATTTGTCTAGGGTCCTCCCCACTTTGGGAACCCTTGATGGGGGTTTCTCCAGACCATCCACCTGTTGGGTCTTGGGTCCAGACACCTGTGACAACCTACCAGTACCTTATGATGTCACTCCCCGCCCATCTGGTCACTGTCCGGGCTGCACACGCCAGTGACTCCAGATATGAGCTGCTGGTCATAATAATGTGTCTCCACTGGAATTTGGGGAGAACTTCAGTAGACTTGTACCCTTCCTCTAGGATCACTACCCTTTTGGGGTAGGGGGGGGCCCGGTCGTCTTCCAGGACCCGGGACAGACCAAAGTCGGACACCTTGCACACCCGGGGTTTTGTTGATTATATGTTTTCCCTTGCTGCCAGTCTCTGTAACATAGCCCATTCTAATACTTCATCCCCGAGCGATCCCCGCACATCCCACCCTGGATACCGGAAATGACCGTCGTTTTTCTACAGGAAGAAAGTAAAAACACATCAGATGCAGATTAAAGGGGAACTCCGACCCCACCAAACCGACCCCTCCAACTCCGACCCACCCAACCCGACCCCACCCAGACTCTGACCCCACCCCCCCCCCCCCACTCCACCCCACCCCCCCCACTCCGACCCCATCCCCCACCCACCCCGACCCACCCCATCCCGACCCACCCCGACTCCGACCCCATCCCCCACTCCACCCCATCCCCACCCCAAACCCCCTCCCACTCCGACCCCATCGGACCCGACCCCATCCGACGCCGACCCCATCCAACGCCGACCCCATCCAAAACCCCCACCACCAAAATACCCCATCCGACTCCGACCCCCCTCCCCACTCCCCCCCCCCCACAAAAACCGACCTCAAGACCCGGCCCCATCCACCTCCCCCCCATCCAGACCGACCCATCCCCTCCGCCCATCCAACCACACCCATCCAGACTCCACCTTCCAAAACTCCACCCCACCCGACTCCGACCCCACCAAAACCCCACCCACCCCGGGGTCGACCCCACCGACTCCCCCCACCGACTCCGACCCCATCCAGACTCCGACCCCATCCAGACTCCGACCCCACCCGGACTCCGACCCCACCCGGACTCCGACCCCAACCAGACTCCGACCCCATCCAGCTCCCACCCCCTCCAGACCCGACCCCCTCCCAACCCCGACCCATCCCACCCGACCATCCAGACGCCCCCCATCAAAATCCCCCCTCCCAAAAAAAACCTCATTCCGACTCCGAACCCATCCAGACTCCGACCCCATCAACACTCCACCCCCCATCCAAAACCCCCGCCCCCTCAAAACTCCGCCCCCACAACAAATCGACCCCATACCCCCGCCCCCTCAACCCCGACCCCTCAAAACTCCGACCCATCAAAAACCCGCCCCCATCCCAACTCCGCCCATCCAACCCCCCCCTCCCAAATCCGCCCCCTCCAACTCCGCCCATCCCAACTCCGGCCCCCCATCCACCCTTGACCCCTCCCACCCCCCCATCCACACTCCGACCCCATCCACACTCCGACCATCCCCTCCGGCCCATCCCCGGCCCCCACCCCATCCGACGCCGACCCCACCCAGACGCCGACCCCACCCAAACCCCCCGACCCACCCCAACCCGACCCACCCAACGCCGACCCCCCCCAGCCGCCGACCCAAACCACACCTGACCCCATCCAAACGCCGACCCCATCCAGACTCCGACCCCATCCAGACTCCGACCCCATCCAGACTCCGACCCCATCCAGACTCCGACCCCATCCAGACTCCGACCCCATCCAGACGCCGACCCCATCCAGACTCCGACCCCATCCAGACTCCGACCCCATCCAGACTCCGACCCCATCCAGACTCCGACCCCATCCAGACTCCGACCCCATCCAGACGCCGACCCCATCCAGACTCCAATCCCATCCGGCCTGGGACAAGGTATTCTGCTGTCCCAGCAAAATCCACTCCATACCTTCTGCTGTATCTTTAATATGAAATGTTATCTATTCTGGTAGTTTATAGATTGTTCCCTAATTTGCTGACCACCACAGTGATCTAGAAGTGGGCTGGTGGGTTAAAACACAGAGGTGTTCAGTAACCTAAGAACCAATCTGTAAACCTGCAGGATAGATAACCTGCTGTATCTTTAATAGGAAATATTATCTATTCACCTCACTGATCTAGAAATGGGATGGGTGGCTAGAACGCAGAGGTGGGCAATAACATAGCAACCCATCTGTTAACAAACATGATAAACAACCTGATTTATCTTTAATGTGAAATGTTATTGATTCTGATTGTTTACAGATGGTTCCCTAGGTTACTGACCACCACATTGATCTAGAAGTGGACAAAATGGCTAGAACACAGGGGTGTTCAGTAACTTTGGAAATTATCTGTAAACAAAAATGATAAATAACCTGCTGTATCTTTAATATGAAATGCTATCTATTCTGGTTGTTTAAAGATGGTTCCCTAGGTTACTGACCATCTCACTGATCTAGATGTGGCCTAAGTGGCTAGAACACAGAGGTGTTCAGTAACTTTGGAAACCATCTGTAAACAAACACGATAGATAACCTGCTGTATCTTTTAAAATGACGCAAAATCAGAACAGAAATGTATTTCCATGCTCATAAACTTTGACTATATGCTCTGGGTAAGAAATCCCAAGGCTATGATTTGGCACCAAGCATCTTGCTTTTAAAATTATGTTACATCAAACAAATTGAGCAAATCATTTTCTCCGATCAAGGAAGAAGCCAAATAGCAGGTAATGACAGTCATTAAGGAAGGGGGGATAATACAATATTTACTGTGATATACCACGAGCCATGGAGGGCTAGAGCACAAATTGCAGCACAAAGTGTAACAAAACCATTGATGGAACAAAAGCTACAAAATAAATTCACCTGAAAAGCATTCTACAGGCACATTCTTCCGTCCGGTTTTCGGACGGAACATGAGCACACAAATATGGGGACGGCACACAAACCGGACAAATACCGATCAGATAAACCGACCGGCATCTGTCCATTGCCGTGTGAACGGCCCCTAAGGCTCTGTCTTCCCTGCAGTGGACAAAAAACGACCTGGAAACCAAATACAGTGAGTCCCCGACTTACGTCGCTCCGACTAACGACTGTCCCCTAGTTACGAACGGGGACCGGAACGACGCAAGCCAGGGACAGCTGACAGCGTCAGGGGGCTCCTTGGCCCGGGCGCTGTCAGCGATCTTCGCAGCTGCACGCGACTCCTGGGAGCGCATGCAGCTGACTCTCCTGTCCCCATCGGCGTCCGGGCCCTGCCATGGCCCGGGCACCGGCAGGGATCGCTTCGGCTCTATGCACTCCCTGCTCCGGAATAGAACTCCGGAAGGTAAGCTTTGGAGCAGCGGGGAGTGAGGTAAGTATTTGTTTTTTTAATAAGCCTTGCCTATAGCTACCTATGCGGGACATACATGCCTATAGCTACCTATGGGGGACATACCTGCCTATGGGGGACATACCTGCCCATACCTGCCTATGGGGGACATACCTGCCTATACCTGCTATGGGGGACATACCTGCCCATACCTGCCTATGGGGGACATACCTGCCTATACCTGCTACGGGGACATCCTGCCTTACCTACATGGGGGACATACCTGCCTATACCTGCTATGGGGGACATGCCTGACTATACCTATCTATGGGTGACATACCTTCCTATACCTGCTATGGGGGACATACCTGCCTATACCTACCTATGAGGGACATATACCTGTCTATGGGGGACATACCTGCCTATTACCTGCTATGGGGGACATGCCTGCCTATACCTATCTATGGGGGACATACCTGCCTATAACTGCCTATGGGGGACATACCTGCCTATTACCTGCTATGGGGGACATATACCTGCTATGGGGGACCTATACCTGCTATGGGGACCTATACCTGCTATAGGGACCTATACCTGCCTATAACCTGCCTATGGGGGACATATACCTGCCTACGGGGGACACATACCTGCCTATGAGGGACATATACCTGCCTATAGCTGCTGTGGGGGACATATACCTGCTAGGGGACTATAATTACACACCATACACCATACATATACACCATACATGTACCAAATATATTGTTTCCGACTTACATACAAATTCAACTTAAGAACGAACCTACAGGCCCTAACCCATATGTAACCCGGGGACTGCCTGTACTATAAAACACTCATAAAACTGAGTTTTTTTTCTCCACTGCCATGTCAGAAGCTGCTGAAAAAACGGACTTTTTTTGCTGCAGTTTGCGTTTTTTGGCATGTTTTTTGCTCCTCCTCAAGTCTGGTTTTTAATGTCTGCATAAATTAAGCCATTGGATGTAACTCCGCCTACAAAAGGGGATGGAGCGCACAATATTACATTTATATGGAATCTTGTAGTCGTTTTATGGATTTTGGCGCTAAGAAAGGTATCTCACTTTTGTCGCCAAAAAAAAGTTTTCTGACAGTCCAGTTTTTATGGATTTTGGCACTAAAATCCTTTTTTTGGGGGGGATTTTGGTGGTAATAAATTTATCTTGCTTTTACCGCTAAAAATAAATGTTTATGTATTTTTTTTGCCGTTAAAATATGTTTTCAGCGAATTTTGCCACTAATAAAGTTATCTCTCTTTTGTTGATAAAATAAAGTTTTCTTTACGGATTTTGGAGCTATTTAAGTCATCTAGTTTTTTTGCTAAAAATACGGTTTTTATGGATTTGCTGCTAAAATAATATTTTTTTTACAGATTTTGGTGTTATTAAAGTTATTTAGCTTTTGTCGCTAAACATAAGTTTTTTACGGATTTTGATGCTAAAAATCTTTTTTTTTCACAGATTTTGGTGCTAATAAAGTTATCTCACTTTTGTTGCTAAAAATACTTTTTTGTCACTAAAATGCATGTTTTTACGAATTTTGGTGCTACTAATGCTATCTCGCCTTTGCTAAAAATACATTTTTTACGTATTTTGATGTTAAAATAATTTTTTTTTTTACAGATTTTAGTGCTATTAAAGTTAACTTCTGTCGCTAAACATATGTTTTGTTACGTATTTTCGTGCTAATATCCATGTTTTTACGGATTTTGATGTTAATAAAGTTATCTCACGTCTATCGCTAAAATCCATGTTTTTACGGATTTTTGGCGCTAATAAATTAATCTCCAAAATCTGTAAGAAAAAACCCCGGATTTTTAGCGACAAAAGCGAGATAACTTTAATAGGGACAAAACCTGTAAAAAAGTAATTTTTGCATCAGAAACTAGAAAACTTTTTTAGCGCCAAAATCTGTAAAGAAAAGGATTTCAGCGCCAAAATCTGTGAAAAAAAAGATTTTTAGCATCACAAGCGAGATAACTTAAAGAGGTTGTCTCACTACATTGATTCATCTCACCGCCATCCTGTTTTCTTGGTCTCATTTTGAATTCAGGGGCGTGTTTACTGGATTCTACGAGGCTGCAGTAGAAGCCAGGTCTGTAGCTATAGCAACCAGCGCTGGCAGCCTATCAGGATAGATCAAACAGGTCTGTAGCTATAGCAACCAGTGCTGGCAGCCTATCAGGAGAGATCAAACAGGTCTGTAGCTATAGCAACCAGTGCTGGCAGCCTATCAGGAGAGATAGAACAGGTCTGTAGCTATAGCGACCAGTGCTGGCAGCCTATCAGGAGAGATCAAACAGGTCAGTAGCTATAGCGACCAGTGCTGGCAGCCTATCAGGAGAGATAGAACAGGTCTGTAGCTATAGCAACCAGTGCTGACAGCCTATCATGAGAGATAGAACAGGTCTGTAGCTATAGCAACCAGTTCTGGCATCCTATCAGGAGAGATAGAACAGGTCTGTAGCTATAGCAACCGGTGCTGGCAGCCTATCAGGAGAGATAGGACAGGTCTGTAGCTATAGCAACCAGCGCTGGCAGCCTATCAGGAGAGATAGAACAGGTCTGTAGCTATAGCGACCAGTGCTAGCAGCCTATCAGGAGAGATCAGACATGTCTGTAGCTATAGTGACCTGAGGAGCTGATGCAGCCCATACAAGAGGGGATATCTAGGAATAGGTAGGACACTGCTAATGGACACATATTGCAAAGTGACTTGTTTTTGCAAGATCTTTAACATAAAAGCAGCAGCGAGTGAGACAACCCCTTTAAGTGCATTAAAGTCTAATTGAACTATGAGCATAAACTCAATTATCCGTGGGCTCACTGACTGAGCAGGACTGTATCGTCCTCAGCTCCAGAGAAGGAGAATGTTACATAAAACAGGTTTTCTTTCATGAGACTCTTGAAGATTTTAAGGAGAGGTTAATCCAGGACAAGCAACGCCTGCCAGCCCCTGTCCTGGAAGGGAGCCCTGGACATTGGTGCTGGGCATGGGACTGGTGCGCTGCAATCAATGGTTACAAAATCTCCTTGGAAATAAAGCAAAATGATTCCTCCTTGTATAAGAAAATCAATAAAAAGGATATTTTGCTACAAAGACGATTTCAAGAGTCATCGCCGCAAATATTTCTGCAAAATCAAAATGTAACCTTCAAAAAGAAAGAGGTTTATACTGCCCTATAAGAGAGCGGCATAGGGAACAGGGAGAGGAGTTGAGCTCTGTGATATATAGGGTTATATGATAGAGGAGAGGAGGTGAGCTCTGTGAAATATAGGGTTATATGATAGAGGAGCTGAGCTCTGTGATATATAGGGTTATATGATAGAGGAGAGGAGCTGAGCTCTGTGATATATAGGGTTATATGATAGAGGGAGAGAAGCTGAGCTCTGTGATAATAGGGAAAAGAAAAGGGGAGGGGAGCTAGCTCTGTGATAATGGGGTTATATGATAGAGGGAAGGAGCGGCCTGTGATATTGGGGTTATATGAAGAGGAGGGGAGCTGAGCCTGTGATATATAGGGTATAAAAGGGGAAAGGGGACTGAGCCTGTGAATATAGAATTATATGATAAGGAGGGAGCTGAGCCTGTGAAATAGGATTATATGAAAAGGGAGCTGGGGCCTGTGATATAAGGTTATAGGATAGAGGAGAGGAGCTGAGCTCGTGATAAAAGGGTTATAGGATAAGGAGAGGACTGAGCTCTGTGATATATAAGGTTATAAATAGAGGAGAAACTACTTTTGATATATGGGGGTTATAGATAAAGGGGGGGACTGAGCTCTGGATATATAGGTTTATATGAAAAGGAAGAAGGTGACTCTGCGTTTTATGGGGCTAAGGAAAAACCCTGGCATTTCACCCAAGACAGGGAAAATCCCTTCATGTACTGTATAGACCCACCTTCAAAAAGGTGTCCAAGGAGCCATTTTCCATGTATTCTGTTACAATCATTACAGGTTTGCCTGCAACAAGCAAGAAGATAAATCAAAAGTCAATAAATACATTGTGTTTAAAATATATGTTACTAAATGATAAAAAAATACTATATATAAAATCTTTATTTATCTTTTTTACTTTATTTTAATTTTACTACATTTTAGGGGCCGTGTTTCACACGGAAATTCAAGCCAAAATTTCAGGACGGGGCTGCCACCGCCCCATAGACAATGCATTTTTACGGCGGTACACCCGTAAATAATGGCGTGCCACTTTCTCCCCCCGCGGCGTATTCGCCGAGCGGGGAGGAAGACGGATTCCATAGTTCTTATGAGAAATGTGGGGTTACTGAAGACGGGACGGGTTCCACCACTGCACGCAAATACGGGGCCCCAGTACGGCTCCAACCGCGCCCAAATAAGCCCGGGGAAAGGGGCCTTACTGTATCGGGAGATATATAAACAAATAAAAGACATAGGATCAATATCAATTATATACATATTTGTGAAAACTGATAAATATGAGAGTGTATGAAAATTTTTTGAGATACCCTAATAAAGAGAGGGTTCTGACTTCTGTGAGAGCGTATATAAGGTAGGGGTGACTACTTTTTTGAGATACTGAATATAATGTAGGGGTTCCTGATTTCGGGATACTGATATAATGTGAAGGGGGTCCCACTTCTGTAGATGCTGTATATAATTTGGGGGTCCTGATTTTTGGGAGATGCTGTATATAAAAAAATAAAAATAAAATAAAATTTTAAAAAAAAAACCCAAAAAAAACCCAAAAAAAGGGGATTACAAAAAAAAAAAGAAAAAAAAAAAAACAAATAACAAAAACCCCCACCAAAACCCCAAACCCCCCAACCCCCCAAAAAAACCCCCAACCCAACAAAAAAAAAAAAAAACAACCCAAAAACAAAAAACAAAAAAAAAAATTTTTGGGAACCCCAATATAAAAACTCCCCCTTCTTAAAACAATTTTTTCCCAAAAAACCCGGGAACAAAAAATTTCCCACCAACCCCAAAAAACCCAACAAAAACCCCAAACAAAAAACCCCCCAACCAAAAAACACAACAAAAAATTTTCAGCCCTTTTGTTACTAAATTTTTTGGGGGTCCTAAACTTCAAAGAGGAAAATTGGGGGGGAAAAAAATTTTAAAATTAAAAAGGGGAATTGTTTGGGAGAGTGTTTATTTTGGGGGGGTGTAAAATTTGGAGTTGTATTTTGGGGGGTTTTAAAATTGGGGATCTGTTTTAAAATTTAGGGAGTGCTTCTTGAATCTTAAAAAATTTGGGGGGTCCGATTCCCAGTATAGGGGGGGGGTTTTCCCACCTTTTTTTATAAGGGAGGGTGTCTGCTTCTAATCGTTAAAATTAGGGATGCGACTTTCGGGGAAATGCTGTATAAAATTGGGGGTTGTCCCTGACTCTGTGAAAAACCTGTAAAATTTTGGGGGGGTCCGATTTCTGTGAAAATTGATATAATGGGGGGGTGTATTTTTTGGGGAAATTAAAAATTGAGGGGATTGACTTCTGGGAGAACTTATAAAAGTAGGGATGATTTAAAATTGTAAAAAAGTGGGGGCCCCAAATTTGGGGGAAATTAAAAATTGGGGGGTTTCCGATTTTGAGGATCTGATTGTGATTTATTTTTTCTGAAAATGTGGGGTGCCTTTTTTGGAATCTGATAAATGTGGGGTTTCGATTCTGTGAATCGAAATAAAAGTGAGGGTGTTTTTTGTTTTTTGGGGGCCGTTTGAAATGTAATGATTTTGGGATACTTTTATAAGTAGGGGGTTTCTTTTTTGAGATCCCTTTAAAATAAGGGGTGTATTAATTTTTTTGAAAAACTTATTATCTCACTACCACTGACGGGTTTTTTCAATGTCCATATAACTTTTTTGGGGGGGGTTGCTTTTGGAGCCCAATAAATATGGGGGTTACTGACTTTGTGAGACACTGTAATAAGCAGCTGTAAATTTCCCAGGGGGCCTCGGACTCAACAAAAGACCCCAAGACAGGCTCGGCCGAACGTGTAAAACGCGTCGTTTCCCGAACTAATAACCCAGCTGCTCTGATTTCCTAATGTAATAAAAGCCACATTGAACATTTGTGGTTGTATTTACACTCCTCATGTGGCAGCACAACTGGCAGGAATATCCGGGGAGGGGGGGGGAGTCAATCGAATTACCGAATTCTGCGCAGATGTAGGAAGCGGCGCCGGCGCGCTTAATATAAATGTAAATGCTGATGTTCCCCGGGTTCATATTAAACCGCTTGATTTATTCACCTGAATTCAGGCAAATTTTTGTGAAGTGGAAGTGTTTAGGCGGATGTATTCATTCACTATATAGAGGGGTTTTTCGTTTTTTTCCCTCTTTTTTTAATATTTCCTTTATATGTTATGAACCTAATTGTTGAGCCCATTAGTAGTGGAGGGAAGTCAGGACACCCCTCCAATTATATACAGCATCTCCCAGAAGTCAAGACACCCCATACATTATATACCGTCTCTCACAAAAGTAAGTACACCCCTCATATAATATATACAGCATCTCACAAAGGTCAGTACACCCATCACATTATATACAGGATCTCACAAAAGTCAGTACACGCCTCACATAATATACAGCATCTCACAGAAGTCAGTACACCCCTCACATTATATACAGGATCTCACAAAAATTAGCACACCTCTCACATTATATACAGCATCTCCCAGAAGTCAGGACACCCAGTACATTATATACTGTATCTCACAAAAATCAGTACACCCCTCACATAATATATAGAGTATGTCACATAAGTCAGGACACCTCTCATATTATATACAGTATCTCACAAATGTAAGTACACCTCTCAAATTATATACAGTATCTCACAGAAGTCAGTACACCCCTCACATTATATACAGTATCTCACAAAAGTCAGTACACCCATCACATTATATACAGTAACTCACAAAAGTCAGTACACCCATCACATTATTTACGGTATCTCACAAAAGTCAGTACATCCCTCACATTGTATACAGTATGTCACAAAAGTCAGGACACCCCTCACATTATATACAGTATGTCACAAAAAAAAGGACACCCCTCACATTAAATATAGCATAACCCAGAAGTAAGGTTACCTGTACATTATATACCGTATCTCACAAAATTAAGTACACCCCTCACATAATATATAGAGTATCTCACAAAAAAGTCAGTACACCCATCACATTATATACAGCATCTCAAAAAAGTAAGTACACCCCTCACATTATATACAATATCTCACAAAAGTAAGTACACCCTCACATTATATACAGCATCTCACAAAACTCCGTACACCCTCACATTATATACAGGATCTCACAAAAGTCAGTACACCCTTCACATGTAGGAAGCGGCGCCGGCGCGTTTAATATAAATGTAAATGCTAATGTTCCCCGGGTTCATATTAAACCGCTTGATTTATTCACCTGAATTCAGGCAAATTTACGTGAAGTGGATGTATTTAGGCTTATGTATTCATTCACTATATAGAGGGTGGTTTTTTTTCGGTTTTTTTTTTTTCATTTTTTTTTTTTGCTTTATAGGGTACGAATGTAATTGTTGAACCCATTAGCAGTGGATCAGGAAGCATGAAATTAAAGACACAAATAACACGGCAAATTAGGAGTCACGTTAGAAGCCCGGTGGCTGCTTCTACAGGATCACTAAGAAAATATCACTGGAAAATGAATATAATTGAATTAAATATTATAAAAAGAATAGAAAATTACACAACACCATACAGATCCCCGGCCGCTGAGACCACGAGGATGGAACTGGGTTTACGGTACATTTTATGCTACAGGATTTCTTGCATTGATTTGCATAATATTAGGTTACATTATCATATAATATAAGGTTCTGCACATTTTTGTACATAGAAATTATAGTGACCCGTTCACAGAATTAGGGGCTATGGTGATATTACATCTCTGGCTACATTTAGATATATATACAATATGGTGGAAATACATATTAGACCTTGACTGACCGCCTGGAGAAGCTATCGGATACATTTTTGTCCATATTGGCCATTAGCGTTACATAGTTAGTACGGTTGAAAAAAGACACAAGTCCATCAAGTTCAACCAAGGGTGAAGGGAGGGAGATAAGGAATGTTTAAACCTAGTCTCCCCATAAGGCAAGAACCAATCTGCTCTAAGGAAGATTTCATTTCAGATCCCAGAGCCGCCATCAGACTGGATCTAGAATTTTATATGGCCACATAAGTATTAATAATTTTTAGTTTCAGGGAGTTATCTAAGCCTTTCTTGAAACCCTCACCTGTTCCTGCTGTGTCCAGCTCCTCAGGAAGGCTATTACACAAATTCCCAGTTCTCATAGTGGAGAACACTTTTCTCCTCTGGAGATTGAATCCTTTTTTCTCCAGACAAAGGGAATGTCTTTTGTCTTTTGAGGGGGCTTAAATGAAATAATTTTCCCCCATATATGTTGTTGGGGCCACTTAAACACTTATATAAATTAATCACGTCCCCCCGAAGCCGTCTTTTCTCAAGACTAAATAAGTTCAATTCTTTTAACCTCTCCTCATAACTAAGATGCTCCATTCCCCTTATAAGTTTGGTTTATCTTCTTTGCACTCTCTCTGGGATGCTCCATTCCCCTTATAAGTTTGGTTGCTCGTCATTTCTGATCCCAGAGCCGCCATCAGACTGGATCTAGAATTTTATATGGCCACATAAGTATTAATAATTTTTAGTTTCAGGTTGTTATCTAAGCCTTTCTTGAAACCCTCACCTGTTCCTGCTGTGATCTGCTCCTCGGGAAGGCTATTACACAAATTCCCAGTTCTCACAGTGAAGAACGCTTTTCTCCTCTGGAGATTGAATCCTTTTTTTCTCCAGACAAAGGGAATGTCTTTTGTCTTTTGAGGGGGCTTTACATGAAATAATTTTTCCCAGACTTTTTGTAGGGGGCCATTTATACACTTGGAAAAATTAATCATGTTCCCCCAGAGCCATCTTTTCTCAAGACTAAATAAGTTGGATTCTTCTAACCTCTCCTCATAACTAAGATTCTCCATTCCCCTTATAAGTTTGGTTGCTCGTCTTTGCACTCTCTCTAAGATGCTCCATTCCCATTATAAGTTTGGTTGCTCGTCTTTGCACTCTCTCAAAGATGCTCCATTCCCCTTATAAGTTTGGTTGCTCATCTTTGCAATCTCTCTAAGATGCTCCATTCCCCTTATAAGTTTGGTTGCTTGTCTTTGCCCTTTCTCCAGCTCCATTTCATCATTTCTATAAACTGGAGCCCAGAACTGAACAGCATATTCCAAGTGAGGCCACATCAATGACTTATACAGTGGTAATATTGCTCAATGTTGTCCCTTTGTTGACCAAACTTTGAAAAAAATACAAGTCAGTACCCACATTTTTTCTCCAATTGTAACCCCAGCCCTAAACCTATCCCTAACTATCCATAACTCTAACCCTAAGTTGAAAGTTAAGCTTATTAACTGGTTTTTAAGGCTTAATTTACCGCTCCAAAGAAGTTCCAGTGACGCATTGCTCCCACTTCTGATTCAACCACAACCCTAGCTCTAAACCTATCCCTAACCCTAAGTAGGGGGTTAGGTCTTTTACTGGTTTTAAAGCTTACCCTACCTCTACATAAAGCTTTCAGAACCCATTGCTCTCACTTTTGTTCCAACACTAAACCTATCTCTAACCCTATCCATAACCCTAACTCTAACTTGGGGGTTTGCGTTGTTTACTCTTTTTAAGGCTTAACCAACCTTTGTACAAAGCTTCAGGTCCCACATAGCTCTAACTTTATGTCCCACTTTAACCCTAGCCCTGAACCTATCCTTTAACCGACCTTTGCATAGAGCTTCCGGTCCCGCATTGCTCTTACCCTAGGTGTAAACCTATCCCTTACGTTATCCATAACCCTAAGTTGAGGCTAGGGTTTTTTTTACTGCTTAAACTACCTCTACATTGAGCTTTTGGTCTTCCATTGCTCTCACTTTCAACCCAACCCTAAGCCTAACCCTAACCCTATATATATAACCCCAAGGCTTAACCGACCTTTGCACAGAGCTTCCTGTCCTGCATGGCTCTTAACCTAGCCCTAAACCTATCCCTTACGTTATCCATAACCCTAAGTTGGGGCTAGGATTTTTTTTACTGCTTAAACCTCCATTGCTCTCACTTTCAACCCAACCCTAAGCCTATCCCTAACCCTATCTATAACCCTAGCCCTAAGTTGGGGTTTTGGTAGAAGTGACCACTAAGTAGTTTACTATAGTTAATAAAGTAAAGTTGGTTCTTGGGGCCCAACAGGAATTGATTCTCGGGACCCATCAGTGGAGTTGATTCTTGGGGCCACCAGTGGAGATAATTCTTGAGGCCCATCAGTGAAGTTGATTCTTGGGGTCCACCAGTGGAGATGGTTTTTGTTGATCCATCAGTGAAGTTGATTCTTGGGGCCACCAGTGGAGTTGATTCTTGGGGTTCACCAGTGAAGCTGATTCTTGGGGCCCACCAAAGGAGTTAATTCTTGGGGCCCACCAGTGAAGTTGATTCATTGGTCCCGTGATGGTTTTTGTATCCTCGTGAAGTTGATTCTTGGGGTCCACCAGTGGAGTTGATTCTTGGGGTTCACCAGTGAAGTTGATTCTTGGGGACCACCAGTGGAGATGGTTTTTGTTGATCCACCAGTGGAGTTGATTGTTGGGGCCCACCAGTGGAGGTGATTCTTGGGGTCCACTAGTGGAGTGGATTCTTGGGGCCAAGCAGTGGAGTTGATTCTTGAGGCACACCAGTAGTGTCGATTCTTGGAGCCCACGCTACACACACTACTTATGACTCTTTACACTCTTCCTCTTGCTTTCTGCCTCTCTTTCTATGACTTTCTGCCAAGGAGCCCACCATGCCTTGAAGCTTACCGAGGGTTTCTCCTGCTCTCCAGTGTACTAGTCCAAGTTTGCCCAGCATATATGAAGCAAACTTAGATTTAAAAATCCCATGCATACCTCTGACCATATGTGGATTTTGATAGGAAGTCATCTCAACTTTGGGTGAAAAATGTTTTCCTTTTACCCAGTATGTATCTTATGCACAATGCCCATAACCATTCATACATTCAATAGAACAATCGGAAACTTTATGATAGAGAATTATTTTTCACGACAGGAAGGTAATTTCTCTCTACCAATACCTACTTTTTGTGACGACGCCCTCCAGGTGGATGATGTTTGGATGATCAAATTGTCCCATTATACTGGCTTCACCCAGGAAGTCTCTCCTCTGCTTGTCAGTGTATCCAACTTTAAGAGTCTTGATAGCAACAGGAAACTCCCTTTTCCCGGGAAGTTTAATGCGCCCACTACAAACTTCTCCAAATTCACCTACAAAATGTAAAAAAAGTTTGGTGTGAAAGTCAATATTTGGAAGCGTATGTTTAGCCACTAGCTCTTATTTAGTAAAAGGTAAGCCAGCCAGTATCGCTCTGCTCTGCACTGATGAGGGGCAAACCCCCGAAACGGCTGCTGTATGCAGATGAGTGATGCTGGCTTGGCTAATATCCCTTTTACTTTCTTAAGACTCAGTGGGTCAAAAGCAAATTGAGGATTTGTTACATCCAATAGAGAGCACTTGAGCATCTCAGCTCCTTTCCCATAATGACTTATGATATGCAGATGCTTAATAGAGGCCAAAAAGGCATTTGAAAACTCTACACACCTTTATGGTGCTTCCAACCCAAGGAAAAAAGGTTTTTCCCCTTTTCGAGCCAAAATCATTGCCTCCCACACCCCCGCCCGCCAGTATTTTCTGTCTCTGCAATGATGAGTGGGGAAAAACCCCCTAAACGGCCTGTATTTTTGATAAGTGATACGGGTGGCCTAATTTTTTTTTTTGCTTTCTTTTAAGGGCTCAGTGGGTAAAAAAGCAAATGAGGAAATTTTTTTACACTCAAAAAGGGGGGGCCCCTTTAGTTTTTTTAGCTCAAATTTTCCCTAATGCCTTGTGTTTTTTAAATAAAAGGGGACCCACTTCAAAGGCCGGGGGTCACCAGTGGAAATTGAGGACACCCCAAACTCTTTCACATCAGTTGTATATTTTGCAAACAGATTCCCAAAAAATATTTTTATAAAATTTTAAAATATTTTTTTTTATTATATATATATTATTTAAAAATTTTATTATATATATATTTTTATAGATTATTTAAATTTTATATTTTATATTTATATGTTTGGGATACCCCTTCAGATGGGCTAAAATTGAGCCCCCAACACAGAAAAAACACAGCCTTTTTCCTTTTTTTATATGGGTTATTTTGTTTTAGTTTTCCTTGAAAAGGTTTTTTATGCTGATTTTGGTTTTTCTTTTAGTGTAGGTAGCCTCCCTTTTAATGCAGCTGAGCCGACTGAAACCCCAGAACCCGAAACAGTTAAAAACCTTAATGTGGTTTCAAAGGGTTTCCCTAAAAAAAAGCCCTCCCCCCTCGGTATTTTGATCTCCGGGCTAAAAAACATAACCGAAACAAAATAAACCCCCGAATGGTGGTTTCTTTTGTGCTCTGAAAAAATCCAAACCATTTGGTCTTCTGGGTTTTTCCTTTAAACTCAAAGCAGTCCTGAAACAAGCCCAAAACTTTTTCCCAAAAGGGAAAGTTTTCAAAGGTGCCCCGAAATAAAAAAACCAAACCCCTTTTTGGGCTTTGAAACTCCTGACCTTCAACCCCCTCCCTGAAGGGGGGGGGGGGGGAAAAAAAAAAAATAAAAAAAAAAATCCAAAAAAAAAAAAAAAAAAATTCTTTTCCAAAAAAAACAAAAAATCCAAAAAAAAAAACCCAAAAAAACCCAAAAAAAAAAAAAAAAAAAAGGAAAAAAAAAATATTTCTCAAAAAAGAAATTAAAAAAATTTAAAAAAAAAAACCCAAAAAAAAAAAAAAATTCCCCAAAAAAAAAAAAAAATGCCCGAAAAAAAAAAACCCAAAAAAAAAAACCTTTGCCTTCCCGAAAAAAAAAAAAAAAAAATGGTAAAAAACTTCCTTTGAAAAAAAAAAAAAAAAATTAAACCCTAAAAAAAAATTTTAAAATATTAAAAAAAAAAAATTAAAAAAACCCAAAAAAAAAATCAAAAAAAACCCCCGGTCCCTTCAAAAAAAAAAAAAACCCCCTCCCCAAAAAAAAACTTAAAAAAAAAAAAATAAAAAAAAAAAAAAAAACCTTTAAAAAAAACCCGGGAAAAAAAATGTTTCAAAGGTTTCCCGGAAAAAAAACCAAACCCCTTTTTTTCCCGATCTCCCGGGCCCCAAACAAGGGGCTAAAAAATTTTTTTTTCCCAAGGGGGTATGGCTTCAAAAAGGTGCCCCGAAAAAACCCCAAAAACCCCCCCGGCCCTTTTGATCTTCTGGGGTTAAAAAAACTGAAATTTTTTTCCCTGGGGTAAAGGTTTTTTAAAGGTTCCTGAAAAAAGCCAAAACCCCTTTGGTCTTGCGATCTCCTGGGCTCAACACTTAACTGAAACCGTTAGACCCTGGAATAATGGTTTCAAAGGCTGCCCGGAAAAAAAGCCAACCCCTTTAGTGTTCTGATCTCCTGGGCTCAATACAGAGCTGAAAATTTTATACTCCAAGAGTATGTCTTCAAAGGCTGCCTGAAAAAAAGCCAAACCCCTTTAGTCTTCTGATCTTCTGGGCTCAACACAGAGCTGAAACTTTCATTCTCCAAGAGTATGTCTTCAAAGGCTACCCTGAAAAAAAGCCAACTCCCCTTTGGTCTTCTGATCTCCTGGGCTCAACACTTTACTGAAACAGTTAGACCCTTGAATAATGGTTTCAAAGGCTGCCCGGAAAAAAATCCAACCCCTTTGGTCTTCTGATCTCCTGAGCTCAACACAGAGCTGAAAATTTCAAACTCCAAGAGTATGTCTTCAAAGGCTGCCCTGGAAAAAGCCAAACCCCTCTGGTCTTCTGATCTCCTGGGCTCACCAGAGAGCTGTTTCCTGGGAGTGGAGATGCAAGAAACTAACGAGCTTAATGTTATACATAACAAACTTATGTAGAACCCCAGGAAGCCCAAAGAAAAGTGCTGAAATATGGGAGAGATATTATTTGGAAAATATTATTTAACCACCGAGAACCCCTTTAATCTCTACGAAGAACTAACCCTGAATTCAGCATGGACATCTAACCATGATCTTATCTAGACACATTTATGGTGCTATATATTATACTAAATATTAAATATAAAAAATTAGAATATAATATAAAATATAAAAAATTAGAATATAATATTAAATATAAATATTATGTAGATCAGATATTTTTCTTTGCAAGAAAGAAAAATAACCAGAACTCCGAGCTAAGAAAGCATAAAACCAGTTCCCACAAAGACTATAATCCACCGCGCAGAACGTCTACGGCCTAATAAATGTAATGTTACACTTTTAAACCGCTACCTAATGCTTTTCCTAGAGGAAAGTAATATTTCGCCTTGGACAAAACAATTAATGGCGGCGTAGAAATCCATTTGGCTGAAACATTGCTGGGAACTGATGTAGAACAGTTCAGTGCTCCCTCGTCCCCACTAAACGTAACATAACACTCTCCTTGCTGTTACTTTTAGCTGCACTGGAAATAAAGACTGAAATCTAGTGCAACATATCACTTATTCTGAGCAATATTAAATGTTACGGTGGAATAATATCCCATGCGGTTCTCAGAGGGAGATTAATTTATAGTGTTCAGGAAGTGCACTGTGAAATATTGGTCTACAGGACACTATTGACACGGTAGTGCACCAAAGTGGTGTAACTATGAGGATTGCAAAGGTAGTTGTAGAGCTTGAAATCTGTGAGGAGCTGCTTCAGCAAAAGCTGCAGCGCAAAATGTCGTTGAGGAGCAGCCTCAGCCAATAGGCTGCAGGAGTAGGAAGTCTGAGAGGAGCAGCTTCAGCCAATAGCTTGCAGAGCAGGGGAGTCTGTGTGGTAGCAGCTCAGCAATAGTGCAGAGAGAAAGTTCTGTGTGGAGCAGCTTTAGCCAATAGATACTAGAGAGAGAGACTGTGAGGAGCAGCTTCAAGCCAATAGCTGCAGAGCTGGGGACAGGTCTGTGAGAGGCAGCTTCAGCCAATAGCTGCAAAGCAGAAGAAAGTCTGTGAGGAGCAGCTTTAGCCAATAGCTACAGAGCAGGAGACTTTGAGGGCAGCTTCAGCCATAGCTGCAGAGAAGGAAGTCGTGAGGAGAGCTGCAGCCAATAGCTCTGCAGAGTAGGGGAGTCTGTGAGGAGCAGCTTCAGCCAATGCTGCAGAGGAAGGAAGTCTGTGAGGAGCAGCTGCAGCCAATAGCTGCAGAGTAGCGCGAGTTTGTGTGTGAGGAGACAGCCTTCACGCAATAGCCTGCAGGAGTAGGAGTTGTTGAGGAGTAGCTTTAGCCAAATAGTGCAGAGCAGGGAGTCTGTGAGGGCTGCTCAGCCAATAGCTGCAGAGCAGAAAGTCTGTGAGAAGCAGACTTCAGCCAATAGCTGCAGGCAGGAGTCTGAGAGGAAGCAGCTTCCACCTATAGCTACAGAGCAGCGAAGACTGTGAGGAGCAGCTTCAGCAAAATGTTGCAGAGCAGGAAGTCTGTGAGGAAGCAGCTTCAGCCATTAGGCTGCAGCAGCAGGGAGTCTGTGTGGAGCAGCTTCCACCTATAGCTACAGAGCAGAAGACTGTGAGGAGCAGCTTCAGCAAAATAGTTGCTGAGCAGGAAGTCTGTGAGGAGCAGCTTTAGCCAAAAGAGATCTAGAACAGGGAGTCTGTGAGGGCAGCTTCAGCCAATAGCTGCAGAGGGCAGGGAGTCTGTGAGGAGCATCTTCAGCCAATAGCTGCAGAGCAGGAAGTCTGTGAGGAGCACCATCATCCAATAGATGCAGATCAGACAGTATGTGAGGCGAGCAGCCTAGCAAATAGACTGCGTGCAGGAAGTCTGTTGGAGGAGCGCTTCAGCCAATAGCTGCAGAGCAGGAAGCACTTCGTGAGGAGCGGCATCAGCACAATAGCTGCAGAGAGCAGGAAGGTCTACGTGAGGAGAGCTTCAGCTAATAGCTGCATGAGCAGAACGTCTGTGTGGAGCAGCTTTAGCACAAATTGCTGCAGCAAACAGGGCGGTCTGTGAGGGCAGCTTCAGCCAATAGCTGCAGAGCAGGGAGTCTGTGAGGAGCATCTTCAGCCAATAGCTGCAGAGCAGGAAGTCTGTGAGGAGCACCATCATCCAATAGATGCAGATCAGAAAGAAATCTGTTGAGGGCAGCTCAGCCAATAGCTGCCAGAGCAGGACGTCTGTGAGGAGCGCTTCACGCCATAGCGCAGAGCAGGAAGCCTGTGAGCGAGCGGCCATTCAGCCAATAGCTGCAGAGCAGGAAGTCTGTGAGGAGCCAGCTTCAGCCAATACGCTGCAGAGCAAGAAGTCTGTGAGGAGCAGCTTCAGCCAATAGCTGCAGAGAAGGGAGTCTGTGAGGCCAACCAAGCAGCCTCAGCCAATAGCTGCAGAGGCAGGAAGTCTGTGAGGAACAGCATCAGCCAATAGCTGCAGAGCAGGAAGCCTGTGAGTGAGCAGCTTCAGGCCAATAGCTGCAGAGCAGGGAGAGTCTGTGAGGAGAAACCTCAGCTATAGCCTTGCAGAGCGGAGTCTGGTGAGGAGCAGCCTTAAGCCAATAGCTTGCAGAAGCAGGATGTGGACTGTGAGGCGCAGCATCAGCCAATAGCTGAGAGTAGTATGACTTTGAGGAAGCAGCTTCCACCATAGCTGCAGAGCAGTTAGTCTGTGAGGGAGCATCCTCAGCCAATAGCTTAGAGCCAAGGAATCTGTGTCGGAGCAGCTTCAGCCAATAGCTACAGAAGCAAGAGTCTGTGAGGAGTAGCTTCAGCAATAGCTGCAGAGCAGTAAGGTCTGTGAGAGCAGCTTCAGCCAATAGCTGCAGAGCAGGATTCTTGTGAGGAGCAGTATCAGCCCAATAGCTGCAAAGCAGGGAGTTGTGAGGGGCAGCGTCAGCCAATAGCTACAGAGCAGGAAGACTGTGAGGAAAGCAGCTTCAGCCAATAGCTGCAGAGCAATAGGGAGTCTGTTGAGGAGGGCCCCAGCTTCAGCCAATAGCTGCTAGCAGGCAGGAAGTCTGTGAGTGAGCAGGCCTCAGCCTATAGCTACAGAGCAGGAAGTCTGTGAGGAGCAGCCTCAGCATAGCGCAGAGCAGGGAGTCTGTGAGGAGCAGTTCATCCAATAGCTGCAGAGCAGGAGTTTGTTGAGAACCAGCTTCAGTCAATAGCTGCAGAGCAGGAAGCCTGTGAGGAGCAGCTTCAGTCCAATTTAGCGCAGAGCAGGGAGTCTGTGGGAGCAGTTCAGCCAATAGGCTAGCAGGAGCAAGGGGGAAGTTTGTGAGGAGCAGTTCAGCCAATGAGCTGTCAGTGCAGGGAGTCTGCGTGAGGAGCAGCCTTCAGCCATGTAAGCTGCAGAGAGGATGCCTTGTTGTGCAGCAGCTCTTCAGCAAATCGCTGCAGAGCAGGGAGGTCTGTGAGGGAGCAGCCTCAGCCCAATAGCTGCAGAGCAGGGAAAGTCTGTGAGGAGACAGCTTCAGCCAATAGCTGCAGTGCAGGGAGTCTGTGAGGAGCAGCCTAGCCAATAGATAAGAGCAGGGGAGTCTGTGAGGAGCAGCCTTCAGCAATAGTGCAGAGCAGGGAGTCTGTGATGAAGCAAGCATCATCATAGCTCTGCAGAGTAGGGAGTATGTGAGGGCAGCATCATCCACTAGATACAGAGCAGGAAGGCTGTGAGGAGTAGCTTCAGCCATTGCTTACAGAGCAGGGAGAGTCTGTGAGGAGAGCTTAGCCATAGCTCCAGAAGCAGGGAGTCTGTGAAGAGCAGCCAATCAGCCAATATCTGCAGAGCAGGGTGTCTGTGAGGAGCAGCTTCAGCCAATAGCTGACAGTGCAAGGGCCTGTGAGGAGCAGCTTTAGCCAATAGCTGAGTGCAGGAAGTCTGTGAGGAACAGCTTCAGCCAATAGAGCTGCAGAGCATGGAGTCTTGTTGAGGAGCAGCTTCATGGCCAATAGCTACAGGTGCAGGGGAAGCCTTTGTGAGGAGCAGCTTCAGACAATTCGTACAGAAGCAGAAGCGCTTGTAGAGGAGCAGCTTCGGCCAATAGCTGCGAGAGCAGGGAAGTCTGTGAGGAGTCAGTTTGAATCCAATAGCTGCAGTAGCAGGGAGTTGTGAGCAGCAGCGTTCAGCGAATGGCTAAAGAGCAGGAAGCCTGTGAGGCGCAGCTTCGGCCAATAGCTGCAGAGCAGGAAGCACTGGATGTAGGATAGCTTTCAGCAATAGCTGCAGAGCAGGGGAGTTCTGTGAGGAGCTGCCTCAAGCCAATTAGCTGCAGAGCAGGTGTCTGTGAGGAGCAGCTTCAGCATAGCTGCAGAGCAGGAGATCTAATGAGGGCGAGCTTCAGCCAATTAGCTGGCAGAGATGGGAGTCTGTGAGGGGAGCAGCCTCAGCCAATAGTGCAGAGCAGTGAGTCTGTGAGGAACAGCTTCAGCCAATAGCTGCAGAGAGGAAGCCTGTTGAGGTGCAGCTTCAGCCAATTAGCTGCAGAGCAGGGAGTCTCTGAGGAGAAACCTCAGCCTATAGCTGCAGAGCAGGTGTCTGTGAGGAGCAGCTTCAGCCAATAGCTGCAGAGCAGGATGACTTTGAGGCGCAAGCATCAGCCAATAGCTGCAGAGTAGTAAGACTTTGAGGAGCAGCTTCCACCAATAGCTGCAGAGCAGTCTAGGTCTGTGGAGGAGCCAGCCTCAGCAATGCTTCAGAGCCAGGGAAATCTGTGTGGAGCAGCTTCAGCCATAAGCTACAGAGCAAGGAGTATCTGTGAGGAGTAGCTTCAGCCAATAGCTGCAGCAGCAGGAAGTGTCTGTGAAGAGCTGCTTAGCCAAATGCTGCAGAGCAGGAAGTCTGTGAGGAGCATGAATCAAAGCCAATAGCTGCCAGGAGCAGGGAGTCTGTGAGGAGCAGCATCAGCCACTGGCTGGAGTAGCTTTACAGTGCAGGAAGACTGTGAGGAGCAGCTTCTCCAGCCCAATAGCTGCAGAGCCTAGGGGGAGTCTGTGGCAGCAGCAGCTGCAGCCAATTTAAGCTGCAGAGCAGGAAGTCTGTGTGAGCAGCCTCAAGCCTACTAGCTACAGAGCAGGAAGTCTGTGAGGAGCAGCCTCAGCCAATAGCTGCAGTGCAGGGGAGTCAGACAGGAGCAGCTTTCAGACCAAATAGTGCAGAGCAGGAAGTTTGTGAGGGCAGTTCGAGTCAATTAGCTGCAGAGCCGGAAGCCAGTGAGGAGCAGCTTCAGCCCTATTAGCTGAGAGCAGGGAGTCTGTGAGGAGCAGCTTCAGCAATAGCTGCAGAAGCCAGGAAGTTTGTGAGGAGCAGAATCAGCCAATGCTACAGAGCCAGGGGAGTCTGTGAGGAGCAAGCTTCAGCCAATAGCTGCAGAGCTGGAAGCCTGTGGAGGCAGCTGCTTCAGCGCCAAATAGTGCAGAGCAGGGAGTCTGTGAGGAGCAGCCTCATGCCAATAGCTTGCAGAGGCAGGGAGTCTGTGAGGACGCTTCAGCATAAGCTGCAGAGCAGGGAGTCTGTGAGTGAGCAGCTCAGCCAATAGATACAGAGCAGGAAGTTCTGTGAGGAGCAGCATCAGCCAATAGCTGCAGCAGCAGGGAGTCTGTGTTGAGCAGCCTTTCATCCAATAGCTGCGCGTAGGGGTCCGTACTGTGAGGAGCAGCTCATCATCCAATAGCTACAGAGCAGGAAGGCCTCGTGAGGAGTAGCTTCAGCCAACCTGCTACAGGAGCAGGGGAGTTTGTGAGGGCCGCCTTCAGCCAATAGTACACGAGCAGGGGAGTTCTGTGAAGTGCAGCATCAGCCAATATTGCAGAGCAGGGAGTTCTGTGAGGAGCAGCTTCATACAAAAGCTGAAGAGCAGGGAGCCTGTGAGGAGCAGCTTTAGCCCAATAGCTGAAGAAGGGAAGTCTGTGGTGGAGCAGCTTCAAGCCAATAGGCTACAGAGCAGGGAAGCCTGTGAAGGAGCGCTTCTCAGCCAATAGCTACCAGAGCAGGAAGCCAGTGAGGAGCAGCATCGGCCAATAGCTGCAGATGCAGAAGTCTGTGAGGGCAGTTGCATCCAATAGCTTGCAGAGAGGGAGTCTGTGCATGGAGCCAGTTCTGCCAATGGCTAAAGAGCAGGAAGCCTGTGAGAGAGCAGCATCGGCCAATAGCTGCAGGATCAGGATAAAGCCTGTGAGGAATAGCTTCAGCAATAGCCTGAGAGCAGGGAGTCTGTGAGGAAGCTGCCTCAGACACAACAGCTTGCAAGCAGGGAGGTCTGTGAGGAGCAGCTTCAGCTCCTATAGCTGCAGAGCAGGAGAGTCTGTGAGGAGCAGCCTTCACGTCAATAGCTGCAGAGCAGGAAGTCCTGTGAGGAGCAGGCTTCAGCCTAATAGCTGCTAGAGCAAGCGCGAGTCTGTGAGGGCAGCTTCAGCCAATAATCTGCAGAGAGCGATGTTTCGTGAGGAGCGACTTCAGTCACATAGCTGCAGAGCAGGACAGCCTGTGAGGAGCAGCTTCAGTCCAAAAGTGCAGAGCAGGGAGTCTGTGAGGAGCAGCTTTCAGCACAATAGCTGCAGAGCAGGAAGTTTGTGAGGGAGCTGCTTCTGCCAATAGCTGCAGAGAGGGGAGTCTGTGAGGTGCAGCTTCAGCAATGCTGCAGAGCACGGGTGCCCTGGTGAGGAGCAGCTTCAGCCAATAGCTGCAGAGCAGGAGTCTGTGAGGAGCAGCCTCAGCCAATAGCTGCCGGCAGGGAGTCTGTGAGGAGAGCTTCAGCCAATAGCTTGCAGGAGCAGGGAGTCTTGTGAGGAGCTGCATCAGCCGTAATAGATACAGAGCAGGACAGTTGTGAGGAGCATGCCTCAGCCGAATAGCTGCAGAGCAGGGAGTCTGTGATGAGCAGCATCATCCAATAGCTGCAGAGAAGGGAGTCTGTGAGGAGCAGCATCATCCAAAAGATACAGAGCAGGAAGGCTGTGAGGAGTAGCTTCAGCAATAGCTACAGAGCAGGGAAGTTTGTGGGAGCAGCTTCAAGCATTAGTTACCGGAGCAGTGGAGTCTGTTGAAGATCCGCATCCAGCAATATCTGCAGAGCAGGGAGTCTGTGAGGAGCAGCTACAGCCAAAGCTGCAGAGCAGGGAGAAGCTGTGAAGGAGCAGGATTTACGCAATAGCTGCAGAGCGGGGGGGGAAAGTCTGTGAGGAACAGCTTCAAGCCCATTGTGCAGAGCAGGGAAGTCTGTCGAGGAGCAGCTTCAGACAATAGCTACAGAGCAGGAAGCTGTGAGTCGGCAGCTTATACAGGCCAATAGCTTACAGAGCAGGAAGCCTGTGGAGGACAGCATCGGCCTATAGCTGCAGAGCAGGAAGTCTGTGAGGAGCAGTTGAATCCCAATAGCTGCAGTGCAGGGTGTCTGTGAGGAGGCAGCTTCAGCCAATATGGCTAAAGAGAGGAAGCCCAATTCGTGAGGAGCAGGCATCGGCCAATAGTGCAGAGCAGGAAGCCTGTGAGGAATAGCTTCAGCAATAGACTGCAGGAGCAGGGAGTCTGTGAGGAGCAGCCCTCAGCCGAACAGTGCAGGCAGGGAAGTCTGTGAGGAGCAGCTTCAGCCATCAGGCTGCAGAGGCAGGGAGTCTGTGAGAGCAGCTTCGCCAATAGCTGCAGGGCTGGGAGTCTGTGAGTGAGGGCAGCCTACAGCCTATACGCTTACAGAGCAGGAAGTCTGTGATGAGGCAGCATCAGCATAGCTACAGAGCAGAAGTCTGTGAGAGCAGCCTCAGCCCAATAGCTGCAGAGCAGGAGTCTGTGAGGAGACAGCATCAGGCAATCAGCTGCAGAGAAGGGAGTCCTGTGAGGATTCAGTTGCATCCAATAGCTGAGAGCAGGGAGTCTGTGAGGAGCAGGCTTTCAAGCCAATGGCTAAAGAGCAGGAAAGCCTCGTCGAGGAGCACGGCATCGGCCAATAGCTGCAGAGCAGGGAGTCCTGTGAGGGAGCAGCAGTCAGCCAATAATTAGCTGCAGAGCAGGGAGTCTGTGAGAAGCAGCCATCAGCCAATAGCTACAGAGCGGGAGTCTGTAAGGAGCAGCTTCAGACCAATAGCTACAAGGAGCAGGGAGTCTGTGAGGAGCAGCATCAGCCGATGGCTGCGGAGCAGGGAGTCTGTGAGGGGCAGCATCAGCAATAGCTGCAGAGCAGGGAGTTTGGTGAGGAGCAGCATCTGCCAATAGCTGCAGAGCAGGAAAAGCTGTGAGGAGCAGCTTTAATTAAAGCAAACTTCTACCAACTACTGAATAAAAAGTGAACCTAGAGAACCATTTCAAGTAGCAACTCTCTAATATAAGGTTTTAGGGAAAGTATGAAAACTGTCTAGCAGTAAGACTGTCTTTGTTGCCCATAGCAACCAATCAGTGCTCATAGCAACCAATCGGACCTCATAGCGACCAATCAGAGCCCACATTTTATTTCATATAGTGCTGAAAGCTGAGCTCGAATAGTCGCTATGGTCTCTGCATTGGTTTGGCTATGGGGCTCTAGATTGGTGGCTATGGGCTTGATTGGTTTGCTATGGGCTCTGATTAGTTACTGGGGCTCGATTTGTTGCTATTGACGCGCTGATTGTGGCTATGGGCTCTTGTTGGTTTGCTATGGGGCTCCTGATTGGTTTACTATGAGCTCTGATTGGTTGCTATGAGCTCTGATTTGTTGCTATGAGCGCTGATTGGTGGCTATGTGCACTGATTGGTGGCTATGGGCACTGATTGGTGGCTATGAGCTCTGATTGGTTGCTATGAGCGCTGATTGGTGGCTATGGGCTCTGATTGGTTCCTATGGGCTATGATTGGAAGCTATGGTCTCTGATTGGTTAATATGGGCTCTGATTGGTTAATATGGGCCCTAATCGGTTGCTGTGACCTCTGATTGGTGGCTATGAGCTCTGATTGGTTACTATGGGCTCTGATTGGTAACTACGAGTTCTGATTGGTTGCTATGCTATCTGATTGGTCGCTATGAGCTCTGATTGGTTGCTATGAGATCTGATTGGTCGCTATGAGATCTGATTGGTCGCTATGAGCTCTGATTGGTTTCTATGGTCTCTGATTGGTTGCTATGGGCTTTGATTGGTTGCTATGGTCAACAAAGACAGTCTTACTGCTAGACAGTCTTCATACATAGGGCCCTGAGGTCTTTATAAGCAGGATCAAAGAGATCCAAGTCTGCAACATTGTAACAACTTTAAAATACAGTCGGCCATCTTTGTTTGCAGATCCCGAAGCCGTGTTCTGTGCGACATCTTCACAGAGTAAAAGTTTCTGTCCAGAGCAATTCATATTCTACTAGACAGTCCTGTGGAGCAAGTGAAAATTCTTCATCATCTACCTACCAAGAATATTTTAACATTTGAGTGGATTACCATCTATTTTATAACCTTTACATTTATTGCTGTGCTCGAAAAACTAATAGAACTGAATGACCCGACTTTTAACGAAAAACAACATAATTAATGTTCCAGGAAATTGATAAAAAGCGACATAAAAAAAAACTACAAACAAAAAAGCTTAAAAAACACGACTCAACAAAAAAAAACTGGACTGCATCTCGAATAGTCATACCTTTCACCTACATGTCATTTCTAAACGTCAAAGAGGTGAAGCGCTCTAAATCTCGTGTGTTCAGAGTCAGTACAGCCTCAATGGATCACAGTTCATGGTCTGAAGGTGCAGTAATTACGTACCCGCTCCAATCACCCGCTCAATGGTTATACAGGAAGCATCGATTTCTTTGGCAAATTCATGCACCGCCTGGTTTGGGTCCTCGTAGGTGTGAGGGTCAATGTAGGTCTTTATTCCTGGAAGCTTAACTGTAGTGGAACAGAAGACTGGTTTCTTATTAGTTGTCACAGTGATACCCAAGCTCCACTGTCACATAGTATACAGTGAAATAAAAAAAATCGAACAAAAGTGTCAACCTATAAGATAAACTGAATAAGAAGCATTTACAGAGAGTTAGGCTGAGGTGCCTAGAGCCCAGCTGTGGAATTATGTGCACCCACCCTGCACCCATATACTGCTTTGCCCTCCATTGGGTAGATAGATTGGTCCCCCATTTTATAGGCAGCTTGGCCCCCCATTAAATAGGTAGCTTGGTCCTGCTAATGGGTAGGTAGCCGAGCCCCCTCATTGGGTAGATAGCTTGGCCCACCATTTTATAAGCAGCTTAGTCCCCCACTAACTAGGTAGCTTGGTGCCCATAATGGGTAGGTAGCCAAGCTCCCTCATTGGATAGGTAGCTTGGCCCCCCATTGGATAGGCAGCTTGGCCCAACATTGGATACTCAGTTTGGTCGCCCATTAGATAGGCAGCTTGGTTTCCCCTATTGGACAGGTAGCTTAGCCCCCCATTGGATAGATAGCTTGGTCCCCATATTGGATAAGTAGCTTGGCCCGCCATTGGATAGGTATCCTGCCCCCTCATTGGATAGGTAGCTTGGTCTTTCATTGGATAGGCAGTTTGGCCCCCCATTAGATAGATAGCTTGGTCCCCTCTATTGGATAGGTAGTTTAGCTCCCCCATTGGATAGGTAGCTTGGTCCCCCATTAGATTGGTAGCTTGGTCACCCATTGGGTAGGAAGCTTAGCCTCCTCCCCACCACTGGATAGGCAGCTTGGTCCCCATTAGATAGGTAGCTTGGTCCCCCTATTGGACAGGTAGCTTGGTCCCCCTATTGGATAGGTATTTTGCCCCCCATTGGGTAGGTAGCTTAGCTTCCCATTGGATAGATAGCCTGTTCCCCCATAGGATAAATATCTTGCTCCCCTACCATTGGATAAGTATCTTGTTTCCTTGTTGGATAGATACCTTGGACCCCCATTAGATAGATAGCTTGGTCCCCAATTGAATAGGTTGACCCTCTTACTGTGAAAATATGTGTAGCTTACCCCCCATTGAATAAATAGCTTAGCCCCCTATTCTCTAGGTAGCTTGGCCCACTTTTATGATATGTAGCTTGCCCATCCCCTATAGGATAGATAGTTTTGCTCCACTGTTTGAAAGGTAAGTTTGGCCCAATTATCCAATAAGTAGGTTGGCCACTGCCATTGACTAGGTAGCTTTGTCCCAACAGGTTTATTTATTGATATAGCACCAACATATTCCATAGTGCTGTACATAGACTGCTATCTCTTGCATCTATTACTGCTTTCATTGGGGCTCAAAATCTTAACATAATTTTGGGAGATACACAAGAAGAACATACAAACTTCATACAGATATAGCCCTTGAACAAATTTGAGCTCAGGATCCCAACGCTGGCAAAAGTTCTAACCACTGAGCGACCAGTGATACATGTGAGCAGCCTGAGCAGTGGCTAGTATAGCGGTCTTATGGCTGGAGCACTAAACTGGGGTTCTATAGCACGCACTATTATGTGGGCTTCATGACCTGTTAAAAAAAGGGGGCAAGATTTGAGAATCTTGCAATAGGGCACAATAGAGCATTTCAACTACTGCGCATGCACCAGTATTTGCAGCGCATGCGGTGTCTGCATTTATAGATGCCGGTTAGGCAGATGTGCCTTAAAAAAGTGAACTTGGGTACTTCAACACCGATACATGTTGTAAGAACCCCTACCCTTTGGAAAAATACTGTCTCTCCCTATATGAATTTCATCATCTCAAATTTTGACATTCATTTCCTTCTTTTTTAAGTGTTTTTACATTAATCTATGACCTCACTTTTAGGCCAAGCTCACCACTTTTAAAAAAAAGTGGAACAGATTTGAGCATCTTGCAATAGGGCACAATAGAGCATGGGCAACTATTGCGCATGCGCCTGTATGTACAGCGCATGCATTGTCTTCATTTATAGATTCTGGTTAGACAGATGTGCCTTAAAAAAGTGTACTTGTGTACTTCAGCACAGATGCATGTTTTAAGAACCTCCACTCTTCAGAAAAATTTTGTCCCTCCCTATTTGAATGTCATCATCGCAAATTTTTACATTAATTTTCTTATTTTTGAAGATTTTTTTACATTAATCTATGACCTCACTTATAGGCCAAGCTCACCACCTTTAAAAAAAAGTGGGCCAGACTTAAGCATCTTGTAATAGAGCACAATAGAGCAAGGGCAACTATTGCGCATGCGCCGGTATGTACAGCGCATGCTCATGTGTCTGCATTTATAGATGACGGTTAGACAGATGTGTTTTAAGAAAGTGCACTTGGGTATTTCCACACTGATGCAAGTTTTAAGAAACCCCACCCTTCAAAAAATGTTGTACCTCCCAATACTTGGACATTAATTTCCTTATTGTTGAAGCTTGAGTACATTAATCTACGTCCTCATGGTAAATCGGAGATACTTACTGTGTCCATTGTGAAAATGCATCTTCTCCTCTTCTGGATCTTGCTTTGCTTTGCTGTAGCCACATCTCCTACAATAGAGATAATCTTATTGTTACTTTTGAGATATATTAGGCCAAGCTCATCACCTTGTGCATCCTGCAGTAGGGTACAATAGAGCACGGGCAACTAGTGCAAATGTGATGCCCGTATTTATAGATGCCACGCAGGCTCGGACTGGCCCATTGGGAGGCAGGGCAACTTCCGGTTGGCCTCTAGGCATGGTTGATTCCTCAGCAAGGTGCTTTTAATGTATGGTGAAAGACAGATAAGGGGAGGGAGAAAGAGTCATATATAGTATGTGCAGTCGTATACAGTAGTTGTAGGGTTGACCCAGAATTCAACTCCACTGGTGGGTTCCAAGAATCAACTCCACTGATGGGCCCCCAGAATCATTTCCACTGGTGGGCCCCAAGAGTCAACTCCACTGGTGGACTCGAAGAAACAACTAGAGTGGTGGGCCCCAAGAATCAACTCCACTGGTGAGCCCCAAGTATCATCTCCACTGGTGGCCCCAATTATCACCTTCACTGGTGGTCCCCAACTATCATCTCCACTGGTGGTCCCCAAGAATCAACTCCACTGGTGGCCCCAATAATCATCTCCACTGGTGGGCCCCAAGAATCAACTCCACTGGTGGACTCGAAGAAACAACTTGAGTGGTGGGTCCCGAGAGTCAACTGCACTGGTGGGCTCCAAGAATCAACTCCACTGGTGAGCCCCAAGTATCATCTCTACTGGTGGGCCCCAAGAATCAACTCCACTGGTGAGCCCCAAGAATCAACTTCACAGGTGGACCCCAAGAATCAACTCCACTGGTGGGGCCAAGAATCAATTCCACTGGTGGGTCCCAAGGATCAACTTTACTGGTGATCCCCAAGAATCAACTCAACTGGTGGGTCCCAAAGATCAACTTTACTGGTGGGGCCCAAAGATCAGTTTTACTGGTGGACCACTGGTGGCCGTCTGGTCCAGGTTTAATCAACAGGTGGTATCAAAATAGACAACACTGTTGTGCTTGGGTCAAAGTCAAACTTGACCATTGGGATGGACTTAAACACATTTTTGGCAAAATTGGCCAATAAAACAATTCAACCTAACTGTGACTCTAACCCTAAACTTAGGTTACAGATAGGGCTTCTTTATTGGTTCTGACTGCTGACCATCCTGTGATGCTGTCATTTCTGACCCAACCCCAAATCAGGGTTACCTATGTGACATTATACTAGAAGTGAAAGCAAACGGAAGTGATGTCAGAGTAACAACACCCCTTGACTGGAAGCTATGGGGAAAGGGTAAGTTAATCCATTCCATACCTTTACCCCTAAATCACGGTTAGGGTTATGGCTATGGTCAGAATTAGGCTTCATTTAAACTTAAGTTTAGAGTGAAAAAACTTGTCTGTGTGAGTTTGGTGGAACCCTAAAAGGCCTGGTCCAGGTTTAACCAGCAGGTGGTATCAAAGTAGACAACAGTGTTGTGCTTGGGTCAAAGTCAAACAAGACCAAAACCCTTATGCTTTGATTGACATAGACTCAAATCGATTTTTTGGCAATATTGGCCAAAAAAACAATCAAACCTAAAAGGAACCCTAACCCTAAACTAAGAGTGGAAAAAATTTGGGTTTGAGATGTCCAAAACTCAATTTTTTACAAGCTAAGTCAAAAAGAACAGCGACAAATTCGAGCAAGACTAGACAACAGTATGGGATACACCAAACTTATCATCCAGCTTGAGCCTCTGTGATGAGCTTGGTGCAACCCTAGACCACCCGGACCAGATTTAACCAACAGGTGGTATTAAAGTAGACAACAGTGTTGTGCTTGGGTCAAAGCCAAACTCGACATTGTGCAGTCGACATTATTACTCGACTCGACTTATGCTTTGATTAGGATCGAATCAAATAAATTTTTTGGCAATATTGGCCAATAAAACAATTCAACCTAACAGTAACCATAACACTAAACTAAGGTTAGAGATAGGGCTTCTTTACTGGTCTTGACTGCTTCCATCCTGTGGTGCTGTCACTATGTCATCATTTCTGACCCAACCCCAAATCAAGGTTACCTAGAAGTGAAAGTGAATGAAGTGATATCGGAGTGACAAAACCACTTGACCGGAAGCTTTGGGTCAGGGTAAGTTAATCCATTCCATAGCTTAACCCCCATATCGAGGTTAGGGCTATGGCTATGGTCAGGATTAGACTAGGTTTAAGCTTAAGTTTAGAGTGAAAAATTTGGGTTTGGGATGTCCAAAACTCAATTTTTTTCATGAGTTATTTCGAACTGAATTTGGAAAATTCGAGCAACAGTAGATAACATTGTCGGATACATCAAATTTATCATCCAGCTTGAGCCACTGTGATGAGCTTGGTGCAACCCTAGACCACCCGGTCCAGTTTTCACCAACAGGTGGTATCAAAGTAGACAACAGAGTTGTGCTTGGGTCAAAGTCAAACTCAACCCTCATGCTTTGATTGATTTTTGGCTATATTGGCCAAAAAAACAATTGAACCTAACAGTAACTCTCACCCTAAACTAAGGTTAGAGTTAAAAATTTTTAGTTTGGGATGTCCAAAACTAAATTTTTTCACAAGCTAAGTTGAACTATGTTGAGCAACACTAGATAACACTGTGGGATACACCAAATGTATTATCCAGCTGAGCCATTGTGATGAGTTTGGTGCAACCCTAGGCCACCCGGTCCACGTTTAACCAATACCGGGTGGTATCAAAATAGACAACAGATGTCCACAACTCAATTTTTCACAAGCTAAGTCAAATGGAACAGGGATAAATTCAGGCAAGACTAGACAACAGTGTGGGATACGTCAAATTTATCATCCAGCTTGAGCCACTGTGATGAGTTTGGTGCAACCCAATGCCTTCTGGTCCAGGTTTAACCAACAGGTGGTATCAAAGGAGACAACAGTGTTGTGCTTGGGTCAAAGTCATAAATAGTGTGTATAGAGGTTGAGTTATATATAATAAAAGTTACATTTTAGTGTTTAACAGATAGAGAACTGATAGAGTTTAAGTTTGCCTACGGCAAAATAGTAAATATAGTGATCAAAAGTCAAACTCGACAAGAACCCGTTTGCCTTTATTGGGATCGAATCAAATAAATTTTTGGGCAATATTGGCCAATAAAACAATTCAACCTAACAGTAACCATCACCCTAAACTAAGGTTAGAGATAGGGCTTTTTTACTGGTCTTGGATGCTTTCATCCTGTGGTGCTGTCACTGTCGTCACTTCTGACCCGACCCCAAATCAGGGTTACCTAGGAGTGAAAGTGAATGAAGTGATGTCCGAATGACAACACCACCTGACCGGAACGCTATGGGGAAAGGGTAAGTTAATGCATTCCATACCTTAACCAAAAAATCAAGGTTAGGGTTATGGCTATGGTCAGGATTAGTCTAGATTTAAGCTTAAGTTTAGAGTGAAAAAATGTATGTTTGGGATGTCCAAAACTAAATTTTTTCATGAGCTAATTCGAACTGAACTTGGAAAATTCGAGCAACACTAGATAACATTGTGGTATACACCAAATGTAGTATCCAACTTGAGCCACTGTGATAAGTTTGGTGCAACCCTAGGCCACCCGGTCCACATTTAACCAATAGGTGGTATCAAAATAGACAACAGTGTTGTTCTTGGGTCAAAGTCAAAGTTGACCAAAACCCTTATGCTTTGAATAGGATAGAATCAAATCGATTTTTGGCAACTTGAACTATTTCGAGCACACTAGATAACACTGTGGGATACACCAAATGTATTATCCAACTTGAGCCATTGTGATGAGTTTGGTGCAACCCTAGGCCACCCGGTCCACGTTTAACCAATACCGGGTGGTATCAAAATAGACAACAGATGTTCAAATTGAATGGGGACAAATTTGAGCAAGACTAGACAACAGTGTGGGTTATGTCAAATTTATCATCCAGCTTGAGCCACTGTGATGAGTGTGGTCCAACCTAAGGCCACCTGGTCCAGGTTTAACCAGCAGGTGGTATCAAAGTAGACAACGGTATTGTTCTTGGGTCAAAGTCAAACTTGACCAAAACCCTTACGCTTTGATTGGGATCAACTCAAATAGATTTTTGGCAATATTGGCCAAAAAAACAACCAAACCTAAGTAACCCTAACCCTAAACTTAGTTTAGAGTGAAAAAATTTGGGTTTGGGATGTCCAAAACTAAATTTTTCCACATGCTAAGTTGAACTATGTCGAGCAACACTAGATAACACTGTGGGATACACCAAATGTATTATCCAGCTTGAGCCATTGTGATGAGTTTGGTGCAACCCTAAGCCCCCCGTTCCACGTTTAACCAATACCGGGTGGTATCAAAATAGACAACAGATATCCACAACTCAATTTTTCACAAGTTAAGTCAAATTGAATAGGGACACATTCGAGCAACGCTAGACAACAGTGTGGGATACGTCAAATTTAGAGCCACTGTGATGAGCTTGGTGCAACCCTAGACCACCCGGTGAAGGTTTAACAAACAGGTGGTATCAAAGTAGACAACAGTGTTGTGCTCGGGTCAAAGTCAAACTTGACCAAAACCCTTATGCTTTGAATGGGATCGACTCAAATAGATTTTTGGCAATATAAGCAAAAAAAAAAAAACAATTAAACCTAAGTAACCCTAACCCTAAACTAAGTTTAGAGTGAAAAAATTTGGGTTTGGGATGTCCAAAACTAAATTTTTTCACAAGCTAAGTTGAACTTAGCTTGAGCCATTGTGATGAGTTTGGTGCAACCCTAGGCCACCCATTCCACATTTAACCAATACCGGGTGGTATCAAAATAGACAACAGATGTCCAAAACTCAATTTTTCACAAGTTAAGTCAAATTGAATGGGGACAAATTCGAGCAACGCCAGACAACAGTGTGGGATATGTCAAATTTGTCATCCAGCTTGAGTCACTGTGATGAATTTGGAGCAACCTTAGGCCACCTGGCCCACAATTAAGCTAAGTCTGTTACGTTTTAACTTCATAAAGCCCAGAGAATTCCTTTATAAGCCAGGGATTTCCAAGGGTGTAAAAAGGGCTTTGTCGTTGCTAAATGGTTCATAGTATATTATCTAAAGTGAGATTACAAAGGCGATAAAGGCAGCTTTATTCTTCCTAGTAAATTTCTCTGGAGGTCTATAAATATATACAGCAGCATGTCATATTAACTTTCAAAATTAAGTCGTGAAAACCCCTAATGTGTCATAAAAACACATCTCAACATGATGCACTGCATAATACTATAAGGCGAGCGCAGGTTTATGTTGGCATCGCAGCAATAGTTCAACTTCACTAATAATGCATGGCAGGAAAGCCGTCCATGAAACATTATCTACCATAGAGCTTCCAGATGTACTAAATTTACTGATCAGATAAACAGGCTATAAATTTGTCACTTAGTGAACAAATTATGCCCTGCAACGTCTGGCACGTAAATGCTGGATTGCTGGAAAACAGATGTGCTGTGGTTTGAGCTACAGTCGGTGGCTGAAGTCCCAAAATCCAGTCTTCACTAATGGGATGGGTGGAATAAAATATTTGCCTGTCATATGTAAAGCTAGATAAATAACGAGTGTTGGGTTTGAAATTCAGGTCAAAGCAAATTTGACCCAAATCCAAGAGTTTCGAGAAGGGTTAACCCAAAACGATTTTTGGTGATATTCACAAAAAAATTGACTAAAACCCTGAGATGAAATTGCTCTTAAGGTGTTATTAATGGTTGTGAATGGGTTAACCTAACACTAATCTTGACAAAAACCATAATCCTGAACGTATCCCTGATCCTGACCCTAACCCTAAATGTAGTCCTGATCCTGACCATAACACTTAATGTAGTCCTGATCCTGACCATAACCATAACCCTAACCATAGCCCTGATCCTGGTATAAACATAACCCTAAATGTAGCCCTGATCCTGACCCTAACCCTAAATGTAGCCCTGATCCTGACCATAACCATATCCCTAAACGTAGCCCTGATCCTGACCCTAACCCTTAATGTAGTCCTGATCCTGACCATAATCATAACCCTAAACATAGCCCTGATCCTGGTCATAACCATTACCCTAAACATAGTCCTGGTCCTAACCATAACACTTACCGTAGTCCTGATCCTGACCATAACCCTAAACATAGCCCTGATCCTGGCCATAACCCTAAATGAATCCCTGATACTGACCATAATCAAAACCCTACGCTTAGCCATAATCATGTCTATAACCATTACCCTATATTTATCCTAATCCTAACCATGACCATAACCCTGAACGTAGCCCTGATCCTGACCATAACCATAACCCTAAATGTAGCCCTGATCCTGACCATAATCAAAACCCTATACTTAGCCCTAATCATGTCTATAACCATTACCCTATATTTATCGTAATCCTGACCATAACTATAACCCTGAACTTAGCCCTTATCTTGACCATAACACTAAACATAGTGCTGATCCTGACCATTATCATAACCCTAAACATAGCACTGATGCTGTCCAAAAACATAACCCTCAATGTAGCCCTGATCCGGACCCTAACCCTAAACGTAGCCCTGATACTGACCATAATAAAAACCCTACGCTTAGCCCTAATCATGTCTATAACCATTACCTTATATTTATCCTAATCCTGACCATAACTATAACCCTGATCAACAACACCAGACCATTCGGATTACTTCTCTATCCAGCACTTGCAGATAACCAAGTGCCTGCTGCCAATACCAGACCATTCAGATTATTTCTGTACGCATCATTTGCAGGAAACCATGTGCCTTCCACCCAAAAACAAGACTATGCAGATTATTTCTGTATCGAGCACTTGCAGAAAACCAAGTGCCTGCTGCCAATGCCAGACCATTTGGGTTATTTTTATATCCAGCACTTGCAGAAAACTATGTGCCCACTGCACTATAAAGAACTTGTAAAAAACAATGTCCTCGCCAGCAAACTGACCATTCAGATTAGTTCTATACTCAGCACATGAAAAACCATTTATCCACTGCCAAAACCAGACCAGTCAGATTATTTCTATATCAAGCACTTGCAGAAAACCATGTACTCATCGCCAAAACCAGACCAATCTGATTACTTCTCTATTCAGCACTATGTAACTGCCGCTAAAATCAAACCAATCAGAATATTTCTGTATCGAACACTTGCCAAAAATAATGTGCTTACCGCCAATACCAGACCATTTTGGTTATTTCTAGATCTAGCACTTGCAGAAAACCCTGTGCCTGCTGCCAAAACTACACCATTTGTGTTATTTCTATGTACAGAACCTGCAGAAAACAAGGCGCTCGCCACCAAACTGACCATTCAAGATTATTTCATTACCCAGCACTTGCAGAAAACCATTTGTCCACTGCTAAACCAGACCATATGGATTATTTCTGTAGCCAGCATTTGCAGAAATCCTTGTGCCTGCCGCCAAAACCTGGTCATTCAGATTACTCCTCTATTCAGCAGAAAACCCTGTGCCTTCCACCGAATTCAGACCATTCAGATTATTTCTTTATCCAGCACTTGCAGAAAACCATGTACTTTCCGCCAAAACCAGACCATTCGGATTATTCCTGTACAAAGCACTTGCAGAAAACCCTGTGCCCGCTGCCAAAACCAGACCATTCGGATTATTTCTCTATCCAGCACTTGCAGAAAACCGTGCACTCGTCAACAAAACCAGACCATTCGGATTATTTCTCTATCCAGCACTTGCAGAAAACCGTGCACTCATCAACAAAACCAGACCATTCAGATTACTTCTCTATCCAGCACCTGCAGAAAACCCTGTGCTCATTGCCAATACCAGACCATTTGGGTTATGTTTATGTCCAGCACTTGAAGAAAACTCTGTGCCAGAAACTGAACCATTCGGGTTATTTCTATATCCATAACTTGCAGAAAACCCTGTGTTCGCCTCCAAACTGACCATTTGGATTATTTCTCTATCCAGCACTTGCAGAAAACCATTAGCCCACTGCCAAACCCAGACCATTCAGATGATTTCTATATCCAGCACTTGCAGAAAACCCTGTGCTCCTATCCAAAACCAGACCATTCAGATGATTTCTATATCCAGCACTTGCAGAAAACTGTTCACTTGTCAACAAAACCAAACCATTCACATTATTTCTGCCTCCAGCCCTTGCAGAAAACCCTGTACCCACCACCAAACTGACCATTCGGATATCTCTATGCCCAGCACTTGCAGAAAACCATTTGTCCACTGCCAAACCAGACCATATGGATTATTTCTGTAGCCAGCATTTGCAGAAATCCTTGTGCCTGCCGCCAAAACCTGGTCATTCAGATTACTTCTCTATTCAGCAGAAAACCCTGTGCCTTCCACCGAATTCAGACCATTCAGATTATTTCTTTATCCAGCACTTGCAGGAAACCATGTACTTTCGCCAAAACCAGACCATTCAGAGTATTTCTGTATCCAGCACTTGCAAAAAACTCTGTGCTCGCTGCCAAAACCAGACCATTCGGAGTATTTCTATATCCAGAACTTGCAGAAAACTCTGTGCCCGCTGCCAAAACTAAAACCATTCAGGTTATTTCTATATACAGAAATTGCAGAAAACCCTGTGCTCGCCTCCAAACTGACCATTTGGATTACTTCTCTATCCAGCACTTGCAGAAAACTGTGCACTTGTCAACTAAACCAGACCATTCAGATTATTTCTGCATCCAGCACATGCAGAAAACTGTGCACTTGTCAACTAAACCAGACCATTCACATTATTTCTGCATCCAGCCCTTGCAGAAAACCCTGTACCCACCACCAAACTGACCATTCGGATATCTCTATGCCCAGCACTTGCAGAAAACCATTTGTCCACTGCCAAACCCAGACCCTTCAGATTAGTCCTACTCCCAGCACTTCCGTCCTGCTTCTTCTTTCCAATTGCAACAATTAAACGTTCCAGAATTGCCGTATCCCTAAACAAAATGCAAACCGTCACTGCCGGCGAAGGAAGCGAACTCCAGAGATACACAACATTCATTTTGCAACTGTGAACGCGCAATTAGATTTCAATCATTAACGTCTGTGATTCCCTCCCAACCAAGACCTAATAGAAGCAATTTATGCAAATTCATTTCTATTTTGTCTTGTTCTGGGCCCCAATTAATCCAGATAATTACTGGAAACTTTCTGGAAAGACAAATTAAACCATCGGCGGTGAATGTCAATATGGCCGCTCTGACCCTTTTGCAAAGTCGAAAGCGGTTGGGAGAGGGTTAGTACATAATCCTATTATTTTGGTAGAAGAACGGCGTGGCTGCAATTTAATAGGAAACCTAAAGTTATTATGGAATTGATTGGAAAATAAAAATAATTTAGGAAGTCAAATAGCATCGTAATGAATGTGTGGGTTGTGCTGATGTAATTTAGGTGACCGAAAGTTTCACAATACAATCCAGATGGGAAGTGGAGTTATCTAAAGTAAGAGACCGACAAGAAATTACAAAACTCGCTAAACAAAATACATATGATGTAAATTGGTACAAATGGGCGCTTCCATATTTTGGAAATAGTTTCTGTAGTATTTATACCAGTATATACATAATATATTCCTAGTCTGTTTACTGTTACCTATGTATGAGGGTTGCACCGAAACAAATACTTCCTATTTACTGACATGGAAACTACAACAGATACAAAGAGCCTAATGATAATACTACTTGATAGACACATTGGGGCACATTTATTAGGAAAATTCCCACCAAAATTTTGCAGAAAAATTTGGGGCCACATTTTATGAAAACGGTCTAGGTCTAAAATTCACTTTGTTGCCCATAGCAACCAATCAGAGCACCCCTTTCATTTCATATAGTGCTCTGGGAAAATGAGAGGGGCGTTCTGATTGGTTGCTTTGGGCAACAAAGTGAATTTTAGACCTAGACTGTTTTCATACATGTGGCCTATTGTGTTAAAATGTTGGCATACTTGCTGTTCAACCCCATTTTTATAATGTTCTAGACAGTTTTTAGTAGTTTAGGACTGAAATGAATGGGGCCTACACGGGGAGTTGATTCTTGGGACTCAATAGTGTAATTTACTCTTAGGGCCACCATTGAAGATGATTCTTATGGGTCCACCAGTGGAGTTGATTCTTATGGGCTCACCAGAAAAGCTGGTTCTTGGGGAACACCAGTGGAGTTGGTTCTTGATTCTTGGGTCCCACCAGTGGAGTTGATTCTTGGGGCCCGCCAGTGGAGGTGATTCTCGGGCCCACCAGTGGAGTTGATTCTTGGGGCCCGCCAGTGGAGGTGATTCTCGGGCCCACCAGTGGAGTTGATTCTTGGGGCCCACCAGAGGAGTTGATTCTTAAAGCCCATAGTGAAGATAATTTTTGGGGCTCACTAGTAGAGTTTGTTCTTGGGAACCGCCAGTGGCGTTGATTCTTGTGACCCACCAGTGGAGCTGATTCTTGGGGCTCACCAGTGAAGTTGCTTTTTGTGGCCCGCCAGTGGAGTTGATTCTTGGGTCACACCAGTTAAAGGAGTGTTATCGTTTGAGCTGTTTCGGCTGTTCAGCTAATTTTCTCAAATTGAGTCTGAAATCCAGGGGCGTGTCTCTCCTCTCAGCAGGTGTGTCTCTCCTCCCAGGAGGCGTGTCTCCCCTCACTGAAGAACTGTGACATCATAATTTTGTATGAAGCAGGGGATGCAGAAGGTTGTCTGGATATAACAGCTCTGTAGCCTCCGCATGGCTTCTTATTTCTGCAGCCTTGAGGCTCCCAAACTACAGCAAGCACCTGTCATATGTCTTAGTTTACACACAACTGAAAGCCAGCAGCTGTTACTTCTAGTGGTTTTTCATCCAAATTGTAATGACAACAGGCGAGTCTTTACTCAACTACAAATTCAGCTTTAAGTAAAGATCTCTGCCTGCTGTCAATGACATGTGAGTGAAAACAATGGGCGGAGCAGCAAATCAGCTTTGAGAGAAGGCCCTGCTCAGCTTGTAACTAACTTGAGTTGGTGGGTTTCAGAGGTAAGCAGTGGTAGACTATTTCTTTTACAACGAAAGGGGGTTTTGAGTTCTTTGTCCCTCACAGGGTATATTTTTTTTCCCCCTAAATTCTACACATATGTAGAGGGGACCTAAATATTTATGTTACTCTCTATAATGATATATTTCACATACATAGCTCCCCTATATCATGTCTCATCCCCCAGAATATATGCATTGTATTACATATGTTGGAAGTTTCTTGGTGTGACGCAAGGATAGGACACTATATAGGGGAGCTTTTGTGTGTATGTGAATAAAATTATAGATGTCTACACATATATTTTCATATCTTTACATATGTGTACAATTTATAAAAGAAAAAAAAAAACTACTGATGGGGCTTGAACTCCTAACCTCTCTCTTGCAGACCTGATCACCTAAGCACTGCACTACACAAGCAGCTTATACAGACACAGTGTTGAATCCTTATGTTATACACCACAAATGATGAAGTCATAAGGAGGCGGGGCTTGCATTCGATCTGAGGAACAGAACGCCTTCTTTTCCAAGTAGCAGCTTAAGGACTGGATCTGTGAGTAGGTTAATCAACCTCTTGGCAAAAGCCCCTTAAACAGCCAGTAATTGCCCAGAACATTGAACCTAAAGCTGGGAGATGTACATAGAGCCAGCAGCAGGGCTGTCTTAACAGCACTATGGGCCCCTGGGCAGAGGTGTACTGGGGCCCCTCCTCTCTCCTACCCCCCCTCCTCCTCCCAAAAAAAAAAACCTACTCAAAGAAACAAATATAAACATTACCAGCTCAGGTCACCAATACATGACATAGACTACAGCACTAATCGAATATAGAAGCAAAATAACCCCTGACACCAGGGACTCACCGGAGACGTCCTGTCTCATCAGTTGTTCTCTGAATCGTTCTATTTCCCCTTTTTCCCCTCCTTCCGTTTCCCGACCGCCATGAAGCATTGTCCCCGGGCCGAACTCGTCCCTGCAGAAAAGTAACACACAAACATCTTAGAATCCTCAATTTATTAGCACATTGCTACCGATTCCCACCTCTGTCATGGGCGCCCCACATTTAGTAAGTAGGTAGTAATGTTGCCCACCATTAAGTAGGTAGGTTTACAGGCTCACTGTAGGTAGATATGCTGTCCCCTGTAGGTAGGTTTATAGCCCCCTGTAAATTGTAGGCCCCTGTAAAAATCTCCGCCATAGATTGTAGGGGCCCCCCTGTATTATCCCCCCATAGATAGGGGGCCAGTAATTAGGGCAGGCAGGGCCAGTATATAGCCAGGCAGGGCCAGTATATAGCCAGGCAGGGCCAGTAATTAGCCAGGCAGGGCCAGTAATTAGTGCAGGCAGGGCCAGTATAAAGCCAGGCAGGGCAGTATATAGCAAGGCAGGGCAGTATATAGCAAGGCAGGCCAGTATATAGCCAGGCAGGGCTAGTTATTAGGGCAGGCAGGGCCAGTATATAGCTAAGCAGGGCAGTATATTGGTAGGCAGGGGCAGTATATAGCCAGGCAGGGGCAGTATATAGCCAGGCAGGGGCAGTATATGGGTAGGCGGGCCAGTATATTGGGTAGGAAGGGCAGTATATGGGTAGAAGGGCATATTATACAGGCAGGGCAGTATATGGGTAGGCAGGGGCAGTATATTGGTAGGCAGGGGCATTATTTATACAGGCAGGGCACGATATGGGTAGGCAGGGGCATTATATATACAGGCAGGGCACGATTGGGTAGGCAGGGGCATTATATATACAGGCAGGGCCCCGATTTGGGTAGGCAGGGGCATTATATACACAGGCAGGGCACGATATGGGTAGGCAGGGGCATTATATATACAGGCAGGGCACGATATGGGTAGGCAGGGGCATTATATATACAGGCAGGGCACGATATGGGTAGGCAGGGGCATTATATATACAGGCAGGGCACGATATGGGTAGGCAGGGGCATTATATACACAGGCAGGGCACGATATGGGTAGGCAGGGGCATTATATATACAGGCAGGGCACGATATGGGTAGGCAGGGGCAGTAGTTTAAAAAAAAATAAAAATCTTACTCACCTGATTTCCCTCCTCTTCTCCACGTCCGTCCGGAGCCGGTGGCCGCTCACAGCAAAGTGTGGGGCCGCGGAGCAGGCGCGCGATCACGTAATCACATCGCGCGCCTGCTCCGCGGCCCCTGGGAGCTGAACAGCCGGGAGCAGAAGATCCCAGCTGTTCAGCCTCCGTGCAGGCGGCGGCCGTGATGGCTGCATGGCTGGGTCTGTGACCCGGCCATGCAGCCGTGTGATGAGGGGACCTGCGCCACAGACCAGCGCCGGTACTCGGGGCATGCCAGGGGGAAACCCCAGCCTCCCCCGGCGATGCTCCGTGCCGGCGCTGTGGCCCGATTCCCGGCTGCCAACGGGCAGAGCCTGGCTGTCGCTCCACTGGGCAGGGTAGGCGGCTGCCCGGGAGGGCCCCCTGAGATCGTGGAGCCCCCGGGCAATGGCCTACCTGGCCCAATGGAAGAGACGGCCCTGGCCAGCAGACCTTGGGTTCACTATCGAGTTTAAGAGCTCAGAGGGGAGTAAACACAGATTGTGCAGGCAGCCAATCATAGTGCAGGGGGCGTGGCCGGGGCGTTTCCTGTCTAGGGGCGTATCCCAACAGGCTGAATGAAATGTCAGCCAGCCAATCACAGTGCAGGGGGCGTGGGCTAGGGTGCAAGAATCGACCAGGGGGCGTTCTGACCAGCAACAGCAGAAATAGAAGAGAGATTTACAGAGAAGCTCATATCTGCTAAACCATGTGACAGATGTAATGCAACCCAATTAAAAAAGTGCTTATTTTTACTGTCCCCATAATCTGAGACATGATCTTTGTAACGATAAAACCCCCTTTAAGTTGATTCTTGGGGGCCCCCAAAGGGGAAAAATTGATTCAGGGGGGCTTACTAAAAAAGCGGTTTTCCGGGGCCCCCCAAAATGGAGTTGGGTTTCGGGACCCACAGTGGAGATGATTTTTTGACCCCCCACCGTGGGGTTGATTCTTGGAGCCACCAGGGGGGTTTTAACCCCCTTGGGGGGCCCCACCAAGGATTTAAAATTTTTGGGACCCCCAAAGGGGAAATTTTGGAGTTTTGGGGACCCACCAGTGGAGTTGATTCTTAGGCCACCAGGGGAGTTGTTTGATGGAGCCCCCCCAGTAGATTTGATTGTTGGAGCCACCAGTAAAGGGTTGATTTTTTGGGGGGCCCACCAGTGGAGTTGAGTCTTGGGCCCCACCATTGGATTTGAGTCTTGGGCCCCCACCTTTTAGTTTAAATTGTTGGACCACCAGTGGTTTTGGGATTCCTGGAGCCACCCCTACAGCTTTTTGAAATTTTACCAAAAAACATGACTCTTACTTTCGGCCTCCCTTTTTTCTTAACCTTTCCCCCTGAAAAGCAACCCCAGTTTTACCCTTTTGGGGCATCTATTTTAACAGTATAAAAAAATGGGGCCACCAACTTTTTCCACTCTAAAAGGGAAGTTTTAATTTTTCTTGGCCCAAAGGGGTGCCCCCTTGACCTCTAAAACCCCCAAAATTTTAGTTAGGGTTTAAAAAATAATGGTCCATATATATTAAGAACCAATGTAGTACCCGGGAGGGGAAAGCCCCATCCCCCAACTTGTTCCAAACTACAAAAATGTAAGATTTCTCACCAAGTGGCTCCTCAACAAATTATTCCACCCTAATAAAATGATAACCTTTTTTTAACCCGAGGGGGCCCCCCGGCCTCGGGGGCCCAAAATCGGCCCGCTATAATGGGCGTAACTAAACCTAACACCCAAAAAAGGCCCCCGAGCTTTTAGAGGCCCCCCTCAAGTTTAAAAAAACGCTTTCCCTTTTTTTAGGCTTTCTGTGTGTTTCCATATAAATATTAAATTTTAAAACCCCTTTAAAATTAATTGGGTACCTAGGCTTTTTGTTTTGTTTTATTGTCATTAGGTAGTGGGGGCCTAAACTCGTTTTACCCATGGGGCCCTTTTTTAATTTTAAAAAACCCCCCCCTTTTTTTAGGGCCCTATTCAACCCGTAAAAAATGATTTTATTTGGCAAAATCCATAGTCAAAACCCTTTTTTTTGAATCTTAAAATACAATTAACGGTGCACTGTGGGGGTCAATTAAATTTTACAAAAATTCTCAAATTTTTCAATTTTTTTTTTTTCAAAATTTTGGAAATTGGGGTTTTTTTTTAAGGGGCCCCCACTCAAAACATTTTCCTCTTATCTATTCCCCCGGAAAAGGGGGTGTTTGAACATTAACCCAAAAGGCAAAAGTCAAACAGACGAAAAAGGGTATTCCTAGACTTGAGGGCCCCCTAAAATTTCAAGGCTGTTATGTTCTTGAGGTTTTTGGCAGGGACCTTCCGCTGAGAAGGGAAACCCCACCATTCCCGGGCCCGAAGAATGAACCCCCCCGGGTTTACCGAAAACGGGTATAATTTGGGAAACTGACTCCCGATCTCCCCTGGCTGGAAAAAGGGTAAAAAAAAAATACGAAGACAGAGAAATTAAAGGCCGAGGGATTCGCCCAAAACACGGGGAAAAAAAACCGGTTTAATTCTTCTCCTTTAAATTTTTGAGATTAAGGAAAATTTCCCACATCTATCAAAGGGTTTTTCTAACTTTAAACCAAAGAATAAACGCTAGGGTAGGCCTTTATAGTCTGATTTTGTCCAAGTTAAAAACCTCTGGGCCCCTCCCTTATTTTCCTATACAAAAACCCAAAGTCTCCCCTGTTTTTCCGCACGGAGAGGTGGTTGAAACTCTCTCATAGACTTGCAAAGGGGTTTTCCCAACACAACCAAGTGGGGGAAAGGCAAAAAAAAAAGACAAGAAAGGGAAAATTATGGTTTAGGGATTCCCCAACGCATGGAGAAACAAAACTGGTCAATTCTTCCCCTTAATTTGTGTAGATTTTGGAATTTCCCAAATCTAAACAAAAAGGGGTTTTCTCACTTTTTAAAACAAGCCCCAAATCCTGTTTCTGCAAATCTTCCCCATAGACTTGGAAAGGGAGTTTCCCAATACAAACCAAGTGGCACCTTAATTTTGGGTAAGCTCGAAAAACCCCATTTTTTAAGTCCCCAAGGTTTTGGTTTTTGACCAAATTTTTTCGTGGGAATGGGGAGGTTTTGGGGGTTGTTTTGTAGAAAGGGCCAGGGTCCCCCAACCCAGGGGAAACCCCGGGCCTATCAACTAGAAAGGCCTGTCCTTCGATATATTTTGGGGGCTTAAATGAACAACCCCTTTAAAAAACCCTGTAAAAGGGGTTTGGAATTTTTCTTTTCTTCCCCTGTTTGTGATCCATATTTTTAGTATTTTTTTAAGTTAATGATCCTCTGATAGCTATCACTGTCAGCCCCAAATTTCCTCTCGGCGTGTTTTGGGTTTTCCCCCTTTCCCGGTCACTTTACCCCTTTTTAAAAAGACCTTGTAATTTTGTATACAATAAAAGTGTGTTACGTAGGAGTAAATTTAAAGGGTTTGGCTAGAGAAAAAATATATTTCAAAAAAACTCCTTAATGCCTCCCAGTGAATTTTTTGATGGCAGGGGAAATCTGGTCGGGGGCCCTAGCGCCAAAAGACAGCTTTCCCGGAAGCAACCCGGGGCTCCCCCCTAGCACTAGAGACAGAAAAGTAGTCAAAAGGGGCTGTTTTCACAAAAAATATTAGCTTTCAACATGAAAAAAAAGAAGACTTTTCCAAATACATTGCCCCTTTTTTATTTTTCTTTGTTGAGGGGAAAGAGAGTATTTTTCCTCTCTGAGTGCACATAGGGTTTTTCTTGTTACCACCTGTTTTCCCCTTTTCCCCCCTCTCAGCTCTTTTTTCTTATCTGAGAGCAGGGGGTTTATGGGCACCAACAGGGGCAGCACACGCCGGGTTTCTTTTACAAAAAAGATGTGTTAAGCTTTAAAAAACAAAGGAAAACTAATTTAAAATTTTTTTCTTTGAGCTCTGAAGCTCTCTCTCTAAAGGGGTAACATCTCCCTCTCACATCATTTTAATTAGAAGAGCTGTGAATAAAGTAGCAAAAATGCTAATACTGGGTATAGAACCCACCCCCACCCCCTGACCTGAAAGACAGGGAAACATTAAAAAAAAAACAAAATAAACTCTGTAAACAAAAGGGGAGACAACCCCTTTTTCAGTTGCAAAATTTCCCAGAGCAAACCTTTTGAGTAAAGCTAAAACTTTTTATCGCCACGATCTGAGGTCATGGATTGATTTAAGGGGAATTTTTAAAAAGAACGAAAATTTTCCCCCTATTGGATGAAGTGCGGAAAGTCTCTACAACCAGCCCTGGGGATTTAAAAAGTACCCAATAGAGCCTAGGGAATATCTAACATCAGGGGGACCTAAAAGTAAGCCCCAAAAAGCGTGGGAATATCTATAAAAGTCAGCCCTTGGGGCCTAGAGACCCAAAAGAGCCGGGGAAAATCTATACAGTCAGGGCCTGGGGATCTACAACAGCCCCAAAGAGCCGGGGAAAAGTCCTTAAAAGTAACCCTTGGGGGCCTAGAGTAGCCCAATAAAACCTTTGGGAAAATCTAAAACAGTCCCGGGGGACCTAGAGTAGCCCAAAAGAACCGGAATACAAAAACAGTAAGGGGACCTAGGGGAACCCCAAAAAGCCTGCGGAAAAATTAAACATCAGGGCCCCGGGGACCTAGAGTAGCCCCCAAAAGAGTCCCGGGGGAAAAACTAAACGTCAGCCCTGGGACCTAGAGTAGGCCCCCAAAAAAGCCGGGGGAAAACTAAACAGTAAAACCCCGGGGATCTACAGTATCCCAATAGACCTGGGAATATCTAAAAAGCCGTTTCCCGGGACCTAAAGTAGCCCAATAGAGCCTGGGAAATCTATACAACGTCAGGGGGGGCCTAGAGGAAGGGCCCCAAAAAGCCTGGGGGAAAATCATACATCAGCCCTGGGGACCTGGGGTAGCCCAATAGAGCCCCCGGAAAAATCTATAAAAACCCGCCCCGGGGGCCTAGGGGTGCCCAATTTGAGCCCTGGGAATAAAAAATACAGTCCCGGGGGGCCCAGAAATAGCCCCAAAAGAGCCTGGGAATATCTATACAGTCAGCCCTGGAGACCAGAGTACCCAATAGAGCCTGGGGAAAATTTTAAACAGTAAGGGGGGGCCTAGAGTACCCAAAAAAGCCTGCGGAATTCTATACAGTCACCTGGGGGAAATAGATAGCCCAAAAAAGTCTGGTAATATCTTAAAACCCCGCCCCGGGACCTATAGTGCCCAATAAGCCTTGGGAAAATCTAAACAGTCCCCCCTGGGGACCTCGAGTAGCCCCCAAAAGAGTCCGGGGGAAAATCTATACAAAAGGGGACCAAAAGTAGGCCCAATAGAGCCCCGCGGAATATCTATAAAAGTCAAACCCGGGGGGCCTAAGTAGCCCAAAAGGAAGGGGGGGGAAATAAAAACTATACATTCCCGGGGGGCCTAGGAAACCCAATAGAAACCTAAAAATATCTAAACATCAAACCCTGGGACCGGAGAAAAAGCTCAATAAAACCTGGGAATATCTAAACAGTCACGGGGACCTAGATAGCCCAATAGAGCCGGGAATACTATACAGGGCAGGGGGGACTAGAGTAGCCCAAAAGAGCCCGGGGGAAAATCTATAACAGGGCAGGGGAAAACCTTTGATTTCCCAAAAAGCCTAAGGAATATCAAAACAGTCAGCCCTGGGGAAACCCAGAGTAACCCCAATAAAAGCCTGTGGAAAAATCCCAAAAAGTCAACCCCTGGGGACCTAGAGTAGCCCAATAGAGCCGGGGGGAAAATCTAAACAGGGCGCCTTTTTCCCCCGGAAGCCCAAAACCCCTTTTGGGGGGGGCAAACCCGAAGGGCCGGGGACCCCGCGTAAACCCAATAGAGCCGGGGAAAAAGCTAAAACAGGGCAAAAACCCCGGGGGACCTAGGTAGCCCAATAGGCCTGGGGGGAAAAACTATACAGTCACCCCCGGGGGCCTAGAAATGGGCCCCCCAAGCCTGGGGAAATTTTCAAAACCCACCCCCGGGGACCCAGACTAACCCCAAAAAGCCCCCGGAAAAATCTAACAGTCAGGGGACCTAGGTAGCCCCAAAAAGCCTTTGGAAAAATCTAAACAGTCAGCCCTGGGGACCTCGATACCCCAAAAGAGCCCGGGGAATATCTATACAGTCAGGGGGACCTAGAGTAGCCCAATATAGCCCCGCGGGAAAAACTATACATTCCCACCCCCGGGGACCAAAAGTGCCCAAAAGAGCATGGGAATATCAAAACAGTCCAAGGGGGCCTAGATAGCTCAAGAGCCTGGGAATTTTCTATAAAATAGGGGGAAACCCAGAGTAAACCCAATAGAGCCGGGGGAAAAACTATTTCGTCAGGGAACCCAGAGTAGCCCAAAATAGCCTAGGGAATATCTATATAGTCAAAACCCCGGGGGGCCCAGATAGCCCAATAGAGCCCAGGGAAAATTATACAACAGGCCCCGGGACCTAGAAATACCCAATAGAAACCTGGGGGAAAATCTAAAGTCCCCGGGGGCCTAAAAGTAGCTCAAAAAGCCCAGGGGGGAATTTTCTTTTTACGTCAGGGGGGACCTAAAAGAAACCCAATAGAGCCGGGGAAAAATTTTATACAGTCCCGGGGGACCAAAGAGCCCAAAAGAGCCAAGGGGAAAACTATAACCGGGCGCCCTGAAAAAAAGTAAAACCCCAAAAAAGGGCCGGGGAAAATCAAAACGTAACCCTTTGGGGGCCTAAGGGGCCCAATAAGCCTGGGGAAATCTATAAAGTCACCTTGGGGGCCTAGTGCCCAACAAGGGGCCCGGGGAATGGGCTATACGTCACCTGGGGACCAGGAAGGGAAAACCCAAAAGAGCCTGGGGGAAAATCTATATAGTCAACCCTGGGACCTAGAGTAGCCCAATTTGAGCCCTTTGGGAAAAAGCCTATACCAAACAACCCGGGGACCTAGAAATACCCCAAAAAAGCCTGGGGAATATCTATAAAATCCGTCCTGGGGGGCCTAGGGGCCCAATAAGCCTGGAATTTTCTATACAGGGCCCGCCCGGGGACCCCAGAGTAGCCCAATAAGGCCCCGGGGGAAAAACCCATACAGTCAGGGCCCCGGGGACCTAGAGTAGCCCCAAAAGAGCCGGGGAAAATCTAAACATCCCCCCCCGGGGGCCTAAAGGGAGCCCAAAAAGAGGGCCCGGAGGAAAAACTATACAGCAGGGGGAAACCCAGAATAAACCCAAAAGAGCCCCCGGGGAATATCTAAAACAGTCAAACCCTGGGGCCTAGAATAGCCCAAAAGACCCCGGGGGAAAAACTATACAGTCAGCCCTGGGGGCCTAAGTAGCCCAAAAGAAATCCCGGGGGAAAATCTATTTATTCAGTCCCCGGGAACCCGGTACCCAATAGAGCCTGGAAATATTAACAGTCGGGGGAACCCAGAGTACCCCCAATTTGAGCCGGGAATATCTAACAGTCCCGCCCTGGGGCCCCAGAGTAGCCCCCAAAAGGCCTGGGGAAAATCAAAACAGTCAGTGGGGACCTAGAGCAGCACAAATTTGAGCCTGGGGAATATTTTAAAAAGTCCAAAACCCTGGGGACCAAGTAGCCCAATATGAAACCCGGAAAAAAAAAAAAAAAAAAAAAACCTTTCAGTCAGCCCTGGGGGCCTAGAGTAGCCCCATTTGAGACCCGGGGAAATAAACCCAATACCAAACAGCCCTGGGGGCCCAGAGAGCCCAAAAGGGCCTGGAATTTATACAGTCAGGGGGGCCCCAGAGTAGCCCAATAGAGCCTGGGGGTATCTATACAGTCAGGGGGGACCCCAGGGGTAAACCCCCAAAAGAGCCTGGGAAAAATTAAAACAGTCGGGGGACCTTTGAGTAAACCCAATTTAAAATCCGGGGAATATCTATACATCAGCCCCGGGGACCTAGAGTACCCAAAAAGACCGGGGAATATCAAAACAGTCAGCCCCGGGGGCCTAGAGGGGGCCCCCAAAAGAGCCTGGGAAATCTATACATCCCGGGGGACCCCAGAGTAAACCCAATTGAGCCTGGGGAAAATCTTTTACATCAGCCCCGGGGGCCTAGAGTACCCCAAAAGAGGGGCCCGGGGGAAAAGCTATACAGTCCTTGGAACCTAAGTAGCCCAATAGACCTGGGAATATCTTTCCCTCAGGTGGGGCCTAGAGTAAACCCCAAAAGAGCCCGGGGGAAAATCTGAAAAACCCGTCCTGGGGCCTAGAGTACCCCAAAAGAGCCGGGGAAAATCAAACATTCCCGGGGAACCCAAGAAACCCAAAAAGCCCCGGGGGAAAACTATACAGTCCCGGGGGACCTAGAGTAGCCCAAAAGAGTCTGGGGAATATCTAAAACAGCAGCCCTGGGGACCTAAGGGAGCCCCCAAAGAGCCTGGGGAAAATCTAAACATCAGGGGGACCCCAGAGTTTAACCCCCAAAAAACCTGGGGAAAACTATTCAGTTGGGGGCTAGAGTACCCAATAGAGCCTGGGGAAAATCCCGGAAAAGTCAGTCCCCGGGACCCAGATAGCCCAAAAAAGCCGGGGAAATATCTTATACAATCAGGGGGGGCCTAGAGTAGCCCAATAGAGTCCCGGGAATATCCCATAAAACTCCCCGCCCTGGGGGCCCCAGAGTAGCCCAATAGAGCCTGGGGATAAACTATACCCGTCAGGGGGGCCTAGAGTAAACCCAATAGAGCCCCCGGGAATATCTATCCCCGTCAGGGGACCTAGAGTAAGCCCAATAAGGGGCTGGGAAAATCTATAAAAGTCAGCCCTGGGGGCCTAGAGGAAGCCCAATAGAGCCCCGGGAATTTCAATACAGTCAGCCCGGGGGCCCTTTGATTAAACCCAATAGAGCCTGGGGGAAAATTTTTACAAATCAGTCCTGGGCCCCAGAAAAACCAAAAAAGCTTGGGAAATAAACTATACATCCCGGGGGACCTAGAAGAAGCCCAATAGAGCCTGGGGGAAAAAACTTTGGGGGACAAATCATTTAGAACAAAATTTAGTTTCCCCCCGCACCCCCTTTTTAAATTTTTTCCTATTCATAACTTTTAAGAATATTAACACATGTAATAGAAATCTACAAGCACCAAAATACAAACAGTTCATCCTTTCTCCACCCCCAACGACGACATCTACAACCCCCCACCCCCCAAAAAAGAAGAGATGAGAAAAGCCCAGATCCACCATGTTTAAATTTTTCCAAGTGAGTGCAAGAGGGGGGCCTCTCTACTTAATGCAGGGGGGCCCGGGAGGGAAAAAATCTTGGGGCAGTGCAGGAAAGACCCGTTCCCCGTTACGCTAATTGAAACCCAAATGACTCTTTCCCCCCTAACTTTTTCATGGAATGGGGCTACAGTAATTAAAATGACTTTCAAAACTGGGCTGGTTTCAAACCCCAAATCTGCGACTGAAGGCCCCCTACCCTGCCCGTGCGAGCTCGGGGTCTGGAAAATAAAGGGGCGAGGCCCCGGGTTTTTAGCCCCCCCTGTGGTGGGTTGGGGTGTCTCCTTGACTTGAAGATTGTGTAACTTTGGTTTTTTCCCCTTTCCCTTTATTTGGATGGAGAGCGAAAAAAAGAAAAACAATGGGCAATAGGGGAAAGGGGGTACCCCAAAATCTTACCCCATCCCGAAAAAAAATGTTGTCTTATCAAAGAAAATTCAACAGCTACTATAATATTGTAAGCCCAAAAAAAATTAAAATGATATAAATTATTATTAATTTTTAGTAATAGTATTATCTACATAAAATTGCTATTAATTTTTTTTATTGTTATTATTATTTTTATTATTATTAAACATAGTTTGTAGTATTATATTTTATATTACTATTATGTGGATTATTTTAGAATATAGATACATTATTACTAATTTTTTATTATTATTATTATTATTATTATTTTATTATTAAATAGTGAGAAAAATCATCATTATAATTTCTTTTTATTATTATATTTTTATTTCCCTTAATTATATAATAATAAATCATAATAACAATAATATGTTGTGTTCTTAATAAAGGGTAAAAAGTCAAGTCTGATACAAATCAAAATTTTTTCAATTTGGGGATCTTTTTTGCTACCCCTTTACTTGAACCAGGGCGGTGTAAATTTATTATTCTTATTATTCTTATTTTATTATTTTTTATTAATTATAATAGTGAATTGTATAAATGGTATAGTAGCTATTGTTTTTACATTATGATATAATTATTATTTTATATAATACATTTTTCTCTATTTTTTTAATAATATAATAATAGGAGTATAAATACATTATAATTTCAATTTTTTTATATTTTATATTTCTAAAAAAAATTTTAATTAAAACAAAATAATCATAATAACAATAATATGTTGGTTCTTATGATCAATTTTTGCTCAGCTACATTAGACCAGGGCCGTGTAAATATTATTATTGTATTATTATTTTTATTATTTTTATTATTATTATTATTATTATATTCTATATTACTATTGTTATTATTATTAATTTTTTTAATACTATTTTAAATATAGGTTATTATTAAAATTTTAAATATATTTCTATATTATTATTATTATTATTATTACTATTATTGTTATTTTTTATTTTGTAACCCGACTATCAGATTATTTATTAAATTATTTACATTATAATAATAATTATAATAATAATAATAATATAAAAGCAAGATGAATTGGGTCTTGCCTGCGCTATGATTAAGTGATAAGATAAGAACAGTTTTTTTGCAAGTTTTGCCAACATTTTTGGGCAATTTAAATGGAATGGCTGGTATTCTGGTTGAAGTGCATTGGGTTAGGGTTGACCCTAACCCTAATATCTAACCCTAAGCTTAACTCTTTCCCTAACACTAGACTAACTCTGTCACTAACACCCACTGAAACCCAAACCAAGCCATGATCCCAACCCAAATTCCAGCTCCAAACCCAACCCTGATTTAGGGCTAGAGTAAGGGATAAGATTAAGGCAGATTTTTCTGCAAGTTTTGCTAAAATTTTGAGCAACTAAAATTGAATTGCTGGAATTCTGATTGAAGTGCAGTGAGTAAGGGTTAACCTTAAGGCGGATTTTTTTATAAATTTTGCCAAAATTTTTGGGCAACTTAAATTGAATTTCTAGTATAATCATAACCTCTAACCCTAACTTTAACTCTTTCCCTAATACTAACTCCAACACTAACATTAACTGAAACCCAATCCACGCCATGACCCCAACGCAAAATTCTAGATCCAAACCCAAACCCCCCTTAGGGCTAAAAGCAAAGGATAAGATTTTAAAAGATTTTTCTGCAAGTTTTTTCCAAAATTTTTTGGGGAACTCAAAAATTTAATGCTGGTATTTGGTTAAATGTTTTGGGTTTGGGGTTTAACCCTAACCCCTAACCCTAACCTTGACCCTAAACTTAACTCTTTCCCCAAACACTAATCTAAAAACACCAACTGAAAACCCCAACCAAGCCATGCCCAACCCAAATTCCACCCCAAACCCAAACCCCCTTTGGGCTAGACAAAGGGAAAGATTAAGTCAATTTTTCTGAAATTTTTGCCCAAAAATTTGAGCAAAATAAAATTGAATTTCGGGATTCGGGGTTTAAGGATTAGGTTAGGGTTAACCTAACCC